>APFE030226685.1:0-13804 GCA_000404065.3 Pinus taeda | reverse complement strand
ACCTCTTTTGCAATACTTATAAATGGTTCTACTACTCCCTTATTTAGAGTCAAACATGGATTAAGGCAAGATTGCCCTCTCTCCCCCCTCCTCTTTCTCTTGGTGGCAGAGGGTCTCAACAGATCCTTAGAGGGTGCCTGCAGAGGGAATGGCCTATCGGGCCTAACGGTGGCACCCACTCTTTGCATCACTCACCTCCTCTTTGTTGATGGCGTCCTTATTTTCAATTATGACTCTCGAAGTGACACTCCCCTAATCAAAGAAGCTCTTTCTCTTTTTATAGCAACAACAGGTATGGAAATCAATATCTAAAAATTAACCATCACCCCTTTTAATTTGTCCAAAGGTGAGCTCAGGTCCTATCTACATTCTTTTCCTTTCAATCAATCAGGCCAATCTTGAGAATGAATTCAAACACCTTGGGTTCCTCCTAAAACCCTATTCATGCATTAATTCAGATTGGAAACAACTCTCAGGAAAGATAGAAAATAGAATCAAATATTTGAGCACAAGATGGTTATCAAGGGCGGGACAACTAGTCTTCATTTAATCAATGTTGGAGGCCATCCCAATTTGCTAGATGTCACTCTCCTAAATTCTGGAAGGCACCCTCACCAAAATCACGAAATTATGCTATAAATTCCTTTGGGCAGGCACCTCTGAACAATATGACTTCCCTTTGGTCAAATGGTCTAGAAGCACCCTACCCAAGGTATGGGGGGTGGGGTCTGAAACAACTTCCTTACTTCTATTAAGCATTGGAAGCCAAATCAGGTTGGACTGTGATTTCTTGTAAAAGTTTGCAGTCCTCTGTGATCTAGAGGAAATACATTTTTCCTCTACTCCCTGAGGATTGGATTAAGAACCCCAACAAAGTAGACCAAATGCCTCAATTATATGGAGGAACATTGTCAACTCCTCTATGATCGAAAATGGCCTTAAATGGAAAGTTGGAGTAAGCACCAACCTTCGACTGAGCACCGAACCTTGTGCTAGAAGCAATGGAGATCAATGCATCCCAGAATATCTAATAATAATCATTCACTCTAAAGGGATTTACAAACGCAACCAAGTTGCAGTCCCCCCCCCCACAAATCCCCCTAGTGACCAAAAATGGCTTTAAGGAAACCATTTGAACTTACCAAGACATCACAGAAGAACATAGTATATCTTCAACTAATCCTTACTAGAGGCACATATATCCATAACTGAGGACCCTAATGAGGTCATTTGGACCCTCTCCTCCTCGAGTTATTATACTCCAAAATAAGGTTATCTAACTCTCATATATGATCAAGCACACGACCTTTGGAATCTCAATTTCCCAATCAAATCCAGGTTGTTCATGTGTTGTGCTCCGGAAAACAAAATACCTACATGGGACTTTATGAGAAAAAGACAAAAAAAAGGCCAAACTGGTGCAGCCTATGCAAATCAGTAGAGGAATCAATCAACCATCTCCTGATTAAATGTTCTTATTCTAAAACACTTTAGCAATTATTTGTTGGAAACAATGTTAATACTAAGAGGGGGGCGGGGTGAATCAATATTAAGGCTAATTTAAAAGTTTATGCCAATTTATCTTTACTCATTCAAACTTAGCATTCATTATATGAGAGAAACCATAACAATAGCTAGGTAAATCAATACAAGCATACACATCATGAGCAACAAACAAATGAGACGTAGAGGTTTAACGTGGAAACCCTTTCGAGAAAAGCACACCAAAGCTTGTTGTTGTTATTGATGTTAAAAAGAGAGCACCTACTCTATTACATCCATATGTTTGTGATCCACAACTCATAGGAAGCACCAACTCCCTTTAATTGTTTTCTATCACCCACTAGCAGGGATCACCAACTCCCTCCTTTTGCAGAAACTTGATCAACCTCTCAGAAGCACCATATGAAGCACCAACTTCATGGATTTGTTGCAAGCACCAACTTGTAGCTCCTTGGATTTATGCAGGCACCGACTTGCAGCTCCTTTGATTTATGCAAGCACCAACTTGTAGCTCCTTGGATTTATGCAAGCACCAACGTGCAAGAGGCACCAACCCCCAAGCCTTCTCAAAAACCCACTAGAGATGGAAGCACCAAATTCCTATATGCAGGTTCCAACCCACATTCTAAAGAACTCTTACTGCTCACTGTAATTGGAAGCCTCTCTTCCTGTTTTCTGTTTGTTCTCCTCAACAGACTTTTGGCCAACACAACACCTTGTCCTCAACAAACTCTACAGCAACTCGTTGTTCCGCTCAACAACATTCACTAACACACAACCCACACAACACTCTATTGTTCTGAGACCTCTACTTTAACAACATAGATTCAACACTTGACCTTCTTCTTTTTCTCTAGCACTTTCGCCCTCTTTCCTCTACATATGCATTCTTAGCCTCTTCTTTGCAGCACGAGCTCACTCAGCCTTAGACACAATCGGCCTCTCACACAATAGCATAGGCTCTCTTGGGGTCTCTTTCCTCTGCATAGGCACTCTTAGCCTCTCACTGCAGCACTGGTGGACTTGGCCTCTCCTTAGCAGCACACACACACATATCTATCTCTCCACACAACTCACTGGCCATAATGTTGCTTACCCTAATTGCTCAACTGAAATCCTGGGTTTTGTTTCACTGAAACACAATGATTGATGTTGTCTTTGTGAGCCATTACTCTGTTGGCCATCATTTCGCCATTCACACTGCCTGAGTGTACTTTTGCATTAAGAACTATTTCTTGTTGTTGCATCTAATACATGGTCACTCCAACCTCATTAACCGTTGAGAATGGGCTCTGCTCTCTCACTCATTGTTGTTGCTTTAAACATGAGGATGGGCACCTGAGTGTTCCCATGTTGAGACATAAATCCTCAGTCAATCGCGCACACTCCAATAAGGCTCTTTTTCTTTTTATGAACAAATATCTTGTACTTGAGGCTCTAATCTTCATTCAATTTCTCATAGCACGAAAGCAAGAATAGGGATGGCTTGTCTCAACTCATGATAGACTCCTTTAAATCATCCTGCGCAATCGTGGTCCTTGTTGCATTTGACTCAATAATCTATGCATTTTCCATTACCTGTACAACACCAACCCTTTGTGTTGCAATTTCGAAGCCCAACATATCGTAACTTTATTAAGATGATGTTACAAAAATGCGAGATTCTGAAGTTTCAATCCTGGCCTTTAGCCCCTTTTGCTTCGCCTCTTATTGCTTTTCCACCATGGGACTGGGTGTTGTGATTGACGGCATAACACTTAGGTGCTAAGCCCTTCAGGATCTTGTCAGGGGCTTATCTCCTTGTGTTCTTGCTCTACACCCTTGGTTCTTTGGGCTCCACGACCAAATGATAATCAACGTTGGAGCTCCCTGGTATCGAGAATTTTCTTAAAATGCAATTACGAAGGTGTTAAGAAATCTTCGACATCCAATATGATCACGTGGCATCTCCATAACACTTAGGTGCTAAGCCCTTCACTACGCCTTTGGTTCCTTGGGCTCCTTGACCAAGTTCCAATAACATCGGAGCTCCCTGGTATTGTGACTTTTCTCAAAATGCAATTACGAAGGAGTTACAAAATATCCAACCTTTGATATGCTCATGTGGCGTCTCCATAGCACTCTAGTGTTAAGCCCTTCACTGCGCCGTTGGTTATTTGGGATCCATGACCAAGTGCCAACAACATCGGAGCTCCCTGTATCAGAAATTTTTCAAAAATCGATTACAAAGGATTTACGAAAACTCCAACCTCTGAAATATCCTTCCCATGTGGCATCTCCATAACACTTAGGTGCTAAGCCTTGCTCTATGCCTTTGGTTCTTTGGGCTCCATGACCAAGTGCCAATCAACATTGGAGCTCCTTGGTGTCATAACTTTTTCAAATTGCAATTACAGAGGAGTTATGAAATATCTGACCTCTGATATGCTCTCAGGATGACATCATGCTTGTATCATTAACCCCATGTGGCATCTCCTTAGTGGTGACACGTTTCACTAGGACTTGTGCCATTAAGCCACTCAATAATGTTAAATCTGATTGCCACATGTCCTCTATATAACCATGTCATGTTGATTTCATCTACCACCGTCATCTGCTGAGGGCTAATCAACTAATTCCATGTGTCCTTTCAGAGGAGAGAGAAAGGGTCCCTTGGTCCTTGATTTTGCAATCAATTTCCTTTGCTAATCTCTACAACTTTAACTTTGTAAGCATCACAATTTTTCAACCATTAAAACCCTAATTGCACAAACTCAAGCAATCAAGCAATTCAACCTTGCTTTGATACCAACTTGATCTATTTTTGTATGATTAGTTTTTATGTGCTAATAACAATTACAGATTTATAATTATGTGCATGCTTATTGCTCCTTGTGCTGAGGTTTCATTAGCTATTTGTGCATACAAATGAGTAAATTTCCTTAAGTTTTAAAAAATGCATGGCTTACCCATTTACTTCTGGCCATTGGTTATAACAGTGAGTCTTATGGTGAGGGCGTTGGCTCCTAGGATTGGCTCCGCTCACTTCCGCCATCGACATTCAATAAATTTTAAATAAAATTATGGGGCCATCATTTACAAGTTACACCGTTGGTTCATTGCTTCTACGATGGATTTTGGGGAGGGGGAGGTCACAGTTCAACTCGCCCTTTGCCCGTCCCTTCATATGTTTTTGTGCCCATTAAAAACACTGCCCTTTGATATATATTTCAGGGACTATTACCATATCATAAAACATTTACAATGAGCCATTCAAATATTTGCTGACTTGATATAGTTCGGAAGTTTTGTTGTAATGTTGATTTGTATATAAGGCGGAACTATATGATTTAGAATTATGTGATTATATATATCTATCTATTAATATATAATATATATATTATATATATATCATATATATAATATATTATAATATATTATATAATATGTATATACAATTCACATAATATTTACCATGAACCAATAATTCCACCTTGGAGGACATTGGGTAATTTCACCTTCACACAACCAAACTGACGAATCCTGAAGTGACACCTGTGACAGACTCATTGGGAAAAACTGAAGAAGATTCCCATCATGTTGACTGTACTACCATGTCATCATTGTCTTGTTCTGCAATTTTTTGTTGTTGTTTAGGAAAACGAACAACATGCATTTTCTCCTTCATTCAGAGTCAGTTTTCAGTGGAACGATTTGCGTTGTGAATGTCTTGATGAGACAGACGTACTCGTATAGGTTTTGAGCCAATATGTGAAGTTTGATTTTTGAGCTAAATACTGAGCACCTAATCATTCCTCCCCTCTAGAAGCCTTTTGGACCCCAAAAGATACTATTATTTGACAAGTAGATGAGGGTACAACCCGCTCAACTTTCCAAGCTCAATCCAATTGGATTTTGACAAATTTGTTTCCTTGAGCTCCTATCTAAGGAAATCAACATTCACTTACCTTAAGGACCCCGCTCTTTTGTCACGGATGGCGTCTTGTTGAAACTGATTGAAAAATTCTATAGGAATGCATTTAGAATGTGAAATCTGAACATTCTCTCCTTATTCAACAACTTGAAGCCTCTTTTTGCAAAACTGACACCATCTTGCACCGTCGACTTGAAACTTGTGATTGACATAACACCTATACTTGTCTTTGCCCTTTTCAAGTTGATCTTGCATTGTTTGTTTCACCATTTTCAGTAGTTCATAGAAACTCATGGTTTTGTCCATGTCACCATCAAAAACAACATATTTCTTACCAAGATGACATAACAAAATATAATGAAAATGGATGACAAATTTCACTACTTGGTTTACATGAATCAAGCCCGATTGTATATCTTGAAAGTATGATTTTTTCTGAGCATAACTTTCATGTAAAACATAATGACGCCTGCATACAACAATTATATAACCAATAGGCCTAAAAGGCATAACAATGAACATGCTACTTATACCTCTTTTGTACCTTTCAACCAAGTGAAATTTTTGACAAGTATCTATCCAATGAAAGTGCATGGATCGTTGCAACTTAATATTTACACCATGGAAATCTTCTGAATGAAAGAAGATGGTGAAGTTGTTTGCATAAACCTGAAGCTCAAATGAACCTTTCAAATTTAAAAGAGCATAAAAAAGAATTGGGCGTTGACCAAAATCAACAATGGCATAAAAATTGGAGAGGCTTGCCTTCAACTTACCTCCTCCAATATCATGGCCCAAATGCATCAAAGAAGTGAAACCCAACTTGTACTTTGATATCTTCAAAACACCAAACAATTTTCCTTCATTGATGACATGTGCATAAAAAAACTTTCTAAACATGTTTATGTCACCCAAGTGGACAATTTCTTCAAGAAATGACTCTTTTTTGCCATAATTCAAATACATGTATGTAATAGAAGTGCTACAAAGAACAAACAACATTAAAATCCATACAAACCATTCGTGTTTGGTGTTATGTATATTCTTGCACTGACCTCTTTTTACAACTTTGCTTTAGCGAAAACTACTGCTTTTGTCCTCTTTCTTGAAATGCTTACCATTCCTTTTTGGCACCATAACCCTCGGTGCACAACATGGAGTAAGGGATGATTGAATGAGCCCATTGTTCAACAAAATTTTCCGTTGCATTGGTGTCTCTACACTTTTCAATTTTGTTAACCCTTGCATGCTAACATCACAAAGAGAAACCTCTTGCTGCAAAGATATTTCATGTGAATTTTCTTTCTTCTTGAAGGATGATTATTTCACAACCTGAAATACTTCATCACTTTGATGAACTGAACCATCCAAATCAGAATTGAAACTTGCACTACATGCAACAACATTTTCATAAACAATATCATCATTTGACTTGAACATGAGAAGTACTAAACTTTTACTTGAATTCTCTAGTCTTTTTGCCTGCCTTGCATTAACAATTGATGTATTTAAATTTTTGCGATGGGCTCTCACTATGTACTCCACACCATCCTTGAACAAGTGATACTTGTTTTCATGGCGGTAAAAGATTGCTTTCTAGTCATACAAATATGGACTACCCAACACCACACCTGAAATATCAAGCGATACCACATCTAACTCTACTTTGTTAACAAAATTTGCAGTGATTGCAAACTTAAACAAACATTTTATTGTAACCTATAAACTGGTGTCTCTTGTTATCCATCCCAACGGGTATGGTTTATGGTGAGGTACAGTTTCAAGATGCAATCTGTTGACCAAGTCTTTAGAGATTAGATTTGCTTGTGACCCACTATCGAAGAGTGTGTCAATCTTGGTGTGTTTAGATATGACCCTAACATGAAATAACTCAATTCGTCTCTTTTCATCTGGAGTAGTAGTAGTGTTACAGTTTTGTGAATTAGTGCTTGCAATATCTTGTTTTTCTTTGATTCCCATGACAATGATTTTTCTTTCATCACCTAATTTAAAACCTAAACCTTCTTGAGTGATAGAAGTGGTTTTCTGTTTCCCTTTATTGTTGAACTTCTTTGGTCTCATTTTTGGATGGATTTTCTAGCAATGATCCCCATTATGTCCCTCTTTTGAACAATGTTTACATATAACTTTCTCCCCTTCTTTCTTCACACTTGCATTTTTCTTCCCTTACCATTTTCCTCCTTTCTCTTTCTCCTTACCCTTAGCTGGTTTTTTATTACTACTCTCTTCATAAGTGTTATTTCCTCTAGATTCAAGATGTGTGGCTTGCACACATACTTCATCCAAATTAGTTGGATTGAACATAAAAATAGTGTGTTTAAGATAGGAATGTAAACCCCCAATATATTTCAGCAGTGTATCTTGGGAATTCAAATTCACTCCTAATAACAAAGCCCTTTTCCTAAAATCATGTGTATAATATTGGACTGTTTGGCCTTTAATTTGCCTGAAATTCTGCCAGCTCATAATGGCTTTATGCACATAGGCTAAATGATAACACCGTCTTTTAATTGTAGAAACAAATTCAACGCAACTAATGGATATCTTACCATGGATTCTCATTTCCTCGAGTCTTTTCTTCCCACCAAACTAGTGCAGATCCTTCTAGCCTCAGTGAAGCCAACTAGATCTTTATTCCATCTTCTTGAAGGTTTTGAATTCTGTAGTATACCTCCACTTGTCGAATCCAATTGTCCAACTTTTTTGCATTCACCTCTCCATTGTACATGGGAAGTTCAAATTTTATGTCCAATTTCAGTAATGGAGTCTTTTATTTGGGGTTTTGGAATGAGTATGGGTAGTTTTAGTGGTGGTGGTGGAAGATGATTCTATGTGATATGATGGAGATGATGAGGATAGTGGATATGGAGGTGTATTTTTCCAGATATAATGGTTATGGATTCAAGCTCAGAAATTGGTACTAATTGTACCTCTTCAATCTCAGTTGAAGACAAAACTTGAGGAGTTTCAAGTGCAACTGGAATTGGAACTTTGGATGGTGGAGATTGTGGCCTTGTGGCTCTCCTTCTTCTGGGCATTACCTCAGGAGTTGCAACCAATAGCTTCCCTTCTCCTTTCTGTAACTTTATCCTTGTAAGCATCACAATTTTTCAACCATTAAAATCCTAATTGCACAAACACAATCAATCAAGCAATTCAACCTTGCTCTGATACCAACTTGATCTATTTTTGTATGATTTATTTTTCTGTGCTAATAACAATTACATATTAATAATTATGTGCATACTTATTGCTCCTTGTGATGAGGTTTCATTAGATGTTTGTGCATCCAAACGAGTAATTTTCCTTAAGTTTTAAAAGACATTAATGAACAAAATAGCTTCAGAAACAAATATTGAACAACAAACATGTACAATGCAAAAAAACATCAAAGAGACACATTAACACAGTGTTTTGGTGAAGGAGTTCACCCCTCGGCTACATCTCCTTGGTCTAGCTTCCATGGCTTGGGCCTCTGTATTATCTCAATGTGGAAAAAACGTTGTTTGTAAAGATCTATGGCTCATGATACCTGCACCAATGTGTTCAGAATGTCCCCATTCTCCAAAAACAGCTATTAGATCTCTAAAAACTGACTCTGGCTGATCTAGGCATGACCTCCTTCGCTAGTGGCCCTAGGCTTCCCTAAACTTCCATGTGGAAAAATAACCTGTAGAAGTATTCTATTGCCTCTAAAACCTATACCAATGTCTTCAGAATAGCCGCGAACACCTCTTTCTAAGCTAAATTTGGTCGAAAATTGCTCAAGATATGCTTCATTCAATTTTTCCCTAGGAAACCTTGCTAAAACAAGAGAAAACTCTAGTTAGCACCGCCAAAGTTGGCAATTCCGCCGAATTAGGCGCACCTCCGAAACTATCGCCAACATTAAAAATGGATTAATTAGGGCTAAGCCTATATTAGTGGCACTAATCACGCTTATCCTATTGGCACTGACCATTGGTTATACGGTGAGGTCTTATGGTGAGGGGTCTAGCCCGCAGGGCTGGCTCCCTCCGCTCTTGTCCTCGGCATTCACATAAGTTTAAATAAAGATTATGGGCCGTCGTTTAACAAGTTCTGTCGTTGGTTCAATGGTTTTGTGATGGAGTTGGGAGGGGCAGGTCACGAGTTCGACTCGGCCTCCAACCATCCCTTCATATGTTTTTCCGCCCCATATAAAACATTGCCCTTTGTATATATTTCAGACTGTACTATATCATAAAAAATTTACAATGCACCATTCAAATATTCGCTAACTTTGATACAGTTCGGAAGTTTGTATTAATGTCGATTTGTATATAGTGCAGAACTATATGGTTCAGAATTATGTGATTATATATATATATATATCTATATTTATATATATAATATATTATATATATATATATATTATATATATAATATTTCTAAAAAATACAATTCGCATAATATTCACAATGAACCAATAATTCCACCTTGGATGACATTAGACAATTTCACCTTCACACAACCAAACTCTCGAATCCTAAAGTGGCACTTGTCACAACCTCATTGGGAAAAAACTGAAGTAGATTCCCATCACACTCACTGGATTGCCATGTCATCATTCTATCTTGTTCTGCAATTTTTTTAGGTGTTTAGGAAAATGAACAATAGGCCTCTTCTACTTCATCTAGACTCGGTTTTCAATGAAATGAATTGCATTGTGATTGTCCCGACGAGATAGATGCACTCGTACAGGTTTCAAGCCAATTTGGGAACTTTGATTTTTGAGATAAATACTAAGCACCTTATCATTCCTCCCCTCTAGAAGCCTTTTGGACCCCAAAAGATACTATTATCTAACAAGTATATGAGGGTACAATCCCCTCACCTTTCCAAGGTCGATCCAATTGTATTTTGACGAATTTGTTTCCTTGAGCTCCTCTCTAAGGAAATCAACATTCACTTGCCTTGAGCACCCCATTATTTTTCCACGGATCGCATGTTGTTGAAACTGATTCAATTTTTTTATAAGAATGCATTCAGAATGTGAAATTTGAACATTCTCTCCTTGTTCAACAACTTGAAGCCTCTTTTTGCAACACTGACACCAACTTACACCGTCGACTTGAAACCTGTGATTGACATAATACCTGTACTTGTCTTTGCCCTTTTCAAGCTGATCTTGCATTGTTTGTTGCACCATTTTCAGTTGTTCATAGAAACTCATGGTTTTGTCCTTGTCACCATCAAAAGAAACATCTTTCTTACCAAGATGACATAACAAAATATAATGCAAATGAATGACAAATTTCATTACTTGGTTTACATGACTCAAGCCTGATTGTACATCTTGAAAGTATAATTTTTTTTGAACATAACTTTCATGTAAAACATAATGACGCTTGAATACTACAATTACATAACTAATAGGCCTAAAAGGCATACCAATGAACTTGCTTCTTATACCTCTTTTGTACCTTTGAACCAAGAATTTTTTTTGAAGTATCCATCCAATTAAAGTGCATGGATCACTGCAACTTAATCTTTAAACCATGGAAATATTCTTAATGAAATAAGATGGTGAAGTTGTTTTCATAAACCTGAAACTCAAATGAACCTTTCAAGTTTGAAAGAGCATAAAAAAGAATTGAAATGATCTTTTGGTTTGAAGCAACACATGCTTCTTTCTATTTTCCTCCCCACTGGAAGACTTTGCACACACATGACAATGCATACCAAGGAGCTTCGAAAGAAGAAATGTCAACAACATCTCTCGTCCAAAATTGGGCTACCCCCAACTTATAAAAATGACGATCTTGGGCGTTGACCAATCAACAATGGCATCCAACTTGGAGAGGCTTGCCTTCAACTTACCTCCTCCAATATCATGGCCCAAATGCATCAAAGAAGTGAAACCCAACTTGTACTTTGATATCTTCAAAACACCAAACAATTTTCCTTCATAGAAAACATGTACATAATAAAACATTCTAAACATGTTTATGTCACCCAAGTGGACAGTTTCTTCAAGAAAAGACTCTTTTTTTCCATAATTCAAATACATGTATGTAATAGAAGTGCTACAAAAAACATACAAAATTAAAATCCATACAAACATTCTTGTTTGGTGTTATGTATATTCTTGCACTGACCCCATTTTACAACTTTGCTTTAACGAAAACTACTCCTTTTGTCCTCTTTCTTGAAATGCTTACCATTCGTTTTTGGCACCATAACCATCGGTGCACAATATGGCGTAAGGGATGATTGAATGAGCCCATTGTTCAACAAACTTTTGCATTGCATTGGTGTCTCTACACTTTGCAATTTTGTTAACCCTTGCATGCTAACATCACAAATATGAACCTCTTGTTGCAAAGGTATTTCATGTGAAATTTCTTTCTTCTTGAAGGACGATTCTTTCACAACTTAAAATAATTCATCACTATGATGAACTGAACCAACCAAATCAGAATCAAAATTTTCATTACATGCAAGAACATTTTCATAAACAATATCATCATTTGGCTACTAAACGTTTACTTGAGTTCTCTAGTATTTTTTGCCTCCCCTGCATTAACAACTGAGGTGTCTAACTTTTTGAGATGGGCTCTCATTATGTACTCCACACCATCATTGAACAAGTGATACTTGTTTTCATGGCCGTAAAAGACTGCTTTCCGATCATACAAATATGGACTACCCAACATCACACATGAAATATCAAGTGATACCACATCTAACTCTACTTCGTCAACAAAATTTGCGGTGATTGAAAACTTAAACAAACATTTTTTTGCAACCTGTAAATTGGTGTCTCTTGTTATCCATCCCAAAGGGTATGGTTTATGGTGAGGTACAGTTTCAAGATTCAATCTATTGACTAAGTCTTCAGAGATTAGATTCGCTTGTGACCCACTATCGAAGAGTGTGTCAATCTTGGTGTGTTTAGATATGACCCTAACATGAAATAACTCAATTCATCTATTTTCATATGGAGTAGTAGTGTTATAGTTTTGTGAACTAGTGCTTGCAATATCTTGTTTTCCTTTGATTCCCATGACAGTGATTTTGTTTTCATCACCTGATTATATTCCTGAGTGATAACAGTGGTTTTTTGTTTCACTTTATTGTTGAACTTATTTGGTCTCATTTCCGGATGGAGTTTCTAGCAATGATCCTAATTATGTCCATCTTTTAAACAATGTTACATGTAACTCCCCCCGCCCCGCACCCCCCCTTCTTTCTTTAAACTTACATTTTCTTCCCTTTCCATTTTCCTCCTTTCTCTTTCTCCTTACCCTTAAGTGGTTTTTTATTACTACTCTCTTTATATGTGTTCTTTCCTCTAGATTCAAGATGCGTGTCTTGCACACATACTTCATCCAAATTAGTTGGATTGAATATAAGAATAGTGTGTTTAAGATAGGAATGTAAACCCCCAATAGATTTCAGTAGTGTATCTTGGGAATTCAAATTCACTCCTAATAACAAAACCCTTTTCCTAAACTCCTATGTATAATCTTGCATTGTTTGGTCTTTACGCTACCTAAAATTCTTCCAACTCATAATGGCTTTTTTCATATAGGCTAAAGGATAAAACTATATTTTAATTGCGGAAACAAATTCAACCCAAGTGATCGATATCTTACCATGAATTCTCATTTCCTCTTGAGTCTTTTCTTCCCACCAAACTAGTGCAACTCCTTCTAGCCTCGGTGAAGCCAACTAGATCTTTATGTTGTCTTCTTGAAGGTTTTGAATTTTACTGTATACCTCCAACTATCAAATCCAATTGTTCAACTTTTATGCATTCACCTCTCCATTGTACATGGGAAGTTCGAATTTTATGTCCAATTTCAGTAATGGAGTCTTTCTTTTGGGGTTTTGGAATGAGTATGGGCAGTTTCAGTGATGGTGGTGGAAGATGATGCTATGTGAGATGATGGAGATGATGAGGATGGTGGAGATGGAGGTGGCTTTCCTCCATTTCCTTTGGAATCCTTTTTCTCATATTTTTTGTCCTCCAAGCTTCCTTCTCCATGTGGAGGTTTAGAACTCTCTCCATGTTATGTTATTGACCTGCGAGAAGATACCAGAATACCAAATATGCGAAGAAATATACCTAGAACACAAAACAATAAGAAATAACAGCATGTATTTTATTATTTAGAAAGGAAAGCAATGTTCACTTGCCTCTTCGAGGGGGCAACCTCCAATAGAGCTGGTCTCGATTAAAAAATAAGACACGACTTTCCTCAAGGGGATTCTCTATCCTTTATATAGTATTCATACATGCAATACCATGGGTCAGTACCATGATTCTTATTAATACCATCTACCTAATACCATGGCCCATTTGCAACTAATTGTGGTCCCTTCTTTAAATGTGGGTCAACC
>APFE030226682.1:28564-45379 GCA_000404065.3 Pinus taeda | reverse complement strand
ACTAGTAAATGGATCGGATAGTACAAGAGCAAAGGGGGTTGTAGCTCCCGTACTGGTATAAGACTGCACCAGTACAAATATTGTAAAAGGATTTTCTTATTAGGAAGAAGATTGAGATGACTTGCAGCAGGTGGTTTTCTCCCACATTGGGTTTCCACCTTATATCATGGTGTTCATGTGTGTGGCTTATGTGTGATGATCTGTTCTATTTTACTGCACCTGTGGCTTATGTGTGATGATCTGTTCTATTTTACTGCACCTGTTCACTGTTAATTTGGTTGATAATGTTCTAATGCACTCATTAAGAATCAAGTAACTGAATCATAAGAAGTTGTGGAAGTAGCATATATGAATCTGAATATGGAAATGAAAAAGTTTTATTGATGTGATAATACTGATTCACCCCCCCCTCTCAGTATTATTTCCAACAGAAAGGTGGTCTAATATGTTGATCAAGCGGCCCTTCTTTAGATTTACTAATGTTGGGATTCTTCCTAAAGTTTGGATTTCTTATTTGAGGACCTTGTTGTTGATTATCCCATTGTGGTTTTCTTTCCATAATTTCTAATCTATCCACTAACTTTTCTAAACTTTTAGCCAAAGTATCTGTTTTAACATTTGAAGTGGATGGTTCTTCCTTGATGGTAACTCTCCTCATATTCCTCATTCTAGCTCTTTTAGCCAACAAGTTAGCTTCTATGCTAACTGCATCACTCTACATTTGTTCTAAAGTTGGAGGGTTTCTTTCTCTCAATTGGTAAGACATATCAATGTCAAAACCATCAGGAAATTTAATTAGTGCCATGTATGGTGGAGGTTTTATATTTGCAGGGATTGCATTATAAATATTGTTAAACCTAGTACAATAGTCCTGAACAGTTTCATTAGGAGCTCTTCTAATGTTTTCAAATTTAGACAATATTTGTAAAGGATTTTTCTTTCTTTCCCATCTATTGATAAACGATCTATGGAAAACAGTTAAATCAACAATCTGCCCAGTACGTAAAGACTTAAACCATTTCTTGACATCTCCTGCTATAGAGAATATGATGTGTAGGTTAACCTGATAATGCAATATAAATCAAAGAAGAATACTATAACCTACTTCTACTATCAATTTGCGGAAGCTTAAAGATCGAGCTGAACAATATAACCAAAAGAAGAAAAATCAATGCATAATACACATGGAAATACTTTTGGGAAAGCCTCAGCTAAAAACCCCACTATCTGTATTATCATACAAGGTGGAAATACATAGGAATTATACAAATCCTTAGCTCTCACAGCTAGCCAGCTCTTAGTACAATCCTCATAGATGATCACAAGCAATCTTGGCTTCTCTCCAGGCTTCCTCTCTACCCTCCAAAGCTCCTATTTCCTTGCGTTGTTCCTTTGGGATGATTCTCCTTCAACCAAGTGGAAACTCATCTACCAAGTGGATGATCACCTGATCTCACACACTGTCAGAACTGCACAATCCTCAAGGAATGATCCTTGAATGCATGCATGATTTTTCTTTATAAGAAAACACATGCAACTAATATTACACTATCCTTGTCTTTAATCTCAACTAGGTCTTTCTCAAAAATAGACATGCATGAGTTTTTGATGAGGGAATCTTCAGTTAACTGGAGTACACTAGTTGAGTGCATGCATGCATCAACTGACTATTAACTCTCTATTAGTTCCTCAAATAGTTTGGAACTAATTTAACTGGACTTAACTTAGTAAACTGAGTTAACTAATTACAACTCAAATAATACTCAACCTTATCTCCTTAATTTAAGGGATAACTCTTGCATGACTTCAGAAAGACTTCTAACTTGAATTTCTCCAACTACTTAAATCAAATCGAATTAATTAATTTTTTTCAAGTAGCTGTTAAGACTAAATTCGATTTTAATTCACAATTTAATTCAAGGATAAATTAAGTTGGAATATTCTTGTTGCCATATTTCAACACTCTCTCTCAACAAGAAAGAGATTATCTGCCACCCCAATCCTGTCTCTATGGAACTCAAATTTACACTTTGACAATGCCTTTGTCAAAATGTCAGCATCTTGCTCCTCTATCAAAATATACTGCAGCAACATGATCCTCCCATCCTCAGCAACTTTCTTTACCTTGTAAAGCCAACGGGAACTCACAACTGACTTGTTCTCCAGTCTCGAAACCATGTCCAAACACTGTTACGAACTATGGAGTCATACTCCTCCACCATAGCATCAACCCAAATTGGCTGTTGCACTGCTTCCTCAAAGGAAGATGGCTTAGTCTCAACACATTCCCCAGCAAGGGCCATGTATCTTGTGTACCTCTCAGGTGACCTCCTCTATTTGCACTGAGAAGATGGTGCTCCCACATTCTCTCTCGCATCCTCCAACAATATGTCAGCTTCTCTTGTGTGCTTTTGTCCATCCCTGGAAGACTCTAATTGAATGGATGTCTCCACTCCTGGAGCCTCTGCATGTGGCTTCTCCGCATCAATCTGAGGCTCCTCTTTCTTAGGAACCAACAGTTCCTCCACAGCCTGTAGTTGGAGCTCCCTCTCAAGGGAAACTTGCATGGCCTTCTGCTCATCAAATTTGAGATCTCTATGAACCACTGTCCTCCGACTAGTAGGCAAGTACACCCGATAGTTGTGAGGTGTATCAGTGTACCCCACTAATATCCCCAAATCTACTGTCAGCTCAAGCTTCTTCTGTGCATCCTTTGTCACATGGAAATATACCGATGAGCCAAAGATCCTGAAGTGACCCACATCTGGTCTCTTACCAGAGAAAGCTTCCTCTCGTGTCTTCATCCCAAGTATGCGATGCGAGCTTCTATTTTGCAAATAGACCGATGTGTTGCATGCCTCAACCCACAAGTGAAGTGGTAGGCCTTGGTGATGCAGCATTGCCTGTGCTGCCCCTACAATAGTTCTATTCTTCCTCTTGGCCACTCCATTCTGCTGTGGGTTATGAGGTGCGTCAAATCTCGTTTAATTCCTTCCGCTGCACAGAAGTCCTTAAAACCTTGAGAGACATATTCTCCACCATTGTCGCTTCTCAAGGCCTTGATCTTCTTGTCTGACTCTTTCTTGACCAAAGCTTTGAACTCACAAAACTTTGTGAAAGTTTTGTCCTTCTTCTGCATGAAATATATCCAGCATTTACGAGAATAGTCATTAATGAAAATCACATAATACCTTTTCTTCGTTGTGGATGCTGTCGAGAGTGGTCCACACACATCAGTATGAACTCACTCTAAGATAGCCTCTGCTCAATTGTCTCGATCATGAAAGGAAGACTTGGTGTACTTTCCCAAGGTACAACATTTGCATCTGTCAACTTGCTCAAGTTTACCTTTGGGAAGTCCTGTAGATATCTATTACATTATCTTCAAAGCCCCATGATGCAAATGACACAACCACCTATGCCACAACTTGCTAATGTCTTGGATTTGCACCAATTCTTCTTTCGTACTCAATGCTGCACAATCATCTACCTCTAGTTTATAGAGATTCTTCACCTGAATCCCTATCCTCTGGTCGCTACTATTCTGGTAGAGGTCCTTCAATGACTTCCACATTGAAAATGGAGTATCCTTCCCATGGAGACTCGAGACAATATGGTCTCGAACTCCCTCAAGGATGATCCATCTCACCTTCGCCACACACTTCTTCCACTCAGCGAACTCTTGTGAATTAGTTGAAGTTGGCTTTGGGATTTCTTGGTCAATGAAATCCTTCAAGCCATTGTCTTCTAATACAGCCTCCATTCTATCTTTCCATGCTATGTAATTCGAGCTACCTTCCAAGGCATACTCGAGTCCTCAAGCCATAGAACCACCATTGGCCAACCTTGAAGTATGATATGAATTCGATTTGCACCTACAACCCCGAACTTCAAACTTCGAATTCTCTTATTAGTATACTTTTCACAACTCCATTACCATGTAGAAAATTTCTATAAATCCAGTTCTGATACCATGTAGAGAATCTATTGTTTAGGTTAACCCAATAATGAAATATAAATCAAAGTAGAATACTATAACCTACTTCTACTATCAATTTGCGGAAGCTTAAATATTGAGTTGAACAATATAACCAGAAGAAGAAGAATCAATGCACAATACACATGAAAATACTTTGGGGAAAGCCTCAGCTAAAAACCCCACTATCTGTATTAACATACAAGGTGGAAATACATAGGAATTATACAAAGCCTTAGCTCTCACAGCTAGCCAGTTCTGAGTACAATCCTCACAGATGCTCATAGGCAATCTTGGCTTATCTCTAGCCTTCATCTTTGCCTTCCAAGCTCCTATTTCCTTGCGTTGTTCCTCTGGGATGATTCTCCTTCAACCAAGTGGAAAACTCATCTACCAAGTGGATGATCACCTGATCTCACACACTGTCAAAACTGTGCAATCCTCAAGGAATGATCCTTGACTGCATGTATGAGTTTTCTTTATAACAAAACACATGCAACTGATAGCACATTGTCCTTGTCTTTAATCTTAACTAGGTCTTTCTCAGAATAGACATGCATGAGTTTCTGATGAGGGAATCTTCAGTTAACTGGAGTACACTAGTTGAGTGCATGTATGCATCAACTGACTGTTAACTCTCTTTTAGTTCCTCAAACAGTTTGGAACTAATTTAACTGGACTTAACTTAGTAAACTAAGTTAACTAATTACAACTCAAATATAACTCAACCTTATCTTCTTAATTTAAGGGATAAATCTTGCATGACTTCAGAAAGACTTCTAACTTGAATTTTTCCAACTAATTAATTCAAATCGAATTAATTAATTATTTTCAAGTAGATGTTAAGACTAAATTCAATTTTAATTCACAGTTTAATTCCAGGACAAATTAAATTGGAATATTCTTGCTGCCATATTTCAACACCTGCTAGCGTTTGTGCAAATAATCTCATCTGTACATCTTCTTCATCAATTTCATGTCATTCAAAGTAATCATTCCTTTTATTTACATGTTGTTTTGTAGTATATTGACCAGTACCATCAAAATGAAAAATTTTACTCTGGTAGTCTTGGGGCATGGCATGTATTTGAGCTAGTAAGGTCAAAGGAGCATATCTGGCAGCCATGGCTAAGATTCTAGCTTGTCTAGGAGGTAAAGTGGTAGTTCTTGAATATGAACTTGAAGGACTTATAGATGAGCTTGAAGTGCTAGAAAATGTAGCAGAAGTGCTAGAAGATGAGCTTGAAGTATTTGGAGATGGAAATAAAACTCTGGGCTGAAAAGGAAGCTTAGGGATGAATGATTTTGTGGAATGAAGTGTAGTGGAAATAATAGATGAGGTGGTAATAAATAAAGATGAATTTACAGACTCTGAAGGAATGGTAGAAGGCTTAGGAGTAGCAGCAATTAGGGCAACTAATTCAACTGACTATTGAAAATAGGCTTTGTCTATGTGTCATATCAAATTTGAGGTTAAAGCATCAAGTTTGTCAAAAGTGTCTAGAACATGTTGATCTAAATTAGGATGTATAGTGTTCTTATTTGATTCAATAAATTGAATAAAAGTAGTTCTATTATAGTATCATGGACTAAAGTTTCAGATTTGGTACGAAACAATGAATTCTCAAATGATAAATCAAATTGAATATCCTCTAAGTTTGATAACTCTTTAGGAAGTGAATTTGCTTTGATTATCTGACTAATGGTTTCTTAACTTTCTACTTTATTGTTTTTTCTTAAGATTTTGTCTGGATTATCAACAATTATAGCAGGTTTTGGATCTGGATGTGCCCTGGTATAGTATGTTCTTTTGGAAGCTAGAATTTTTAATTTTTTAATGAAACCGTTGACAACCCTAAAATGGCCTTAAGGTGAAAAGATGAGATTTAGGATTTCCTTTAAGATTTATTAAACTAAGGACTAATTTCCCCAATATGGTCACCACTATGTTATCACTCTAAAATTTCCCTAGGGTTATCATGTTGTGTTTAAAGAAATAATAGAGGTAACCACAAACCTACTTTTGAGATCAGGATCTAGCCTTCCTAATGCTCGGAGAGGGCTCTCTCTTAATGATTTAACTTTGTTGGATTAATTGATTTTAGGCTAGTTATTTAAGCTTGGTTGGGTTTTGATTTTATTTGGTGGTGGAATCATTGATTTCTACGGATAGATGAATGTCTTTTCACCATTGGGCAATGGAGTCCTAATGTCAAGAAAACGAGACTGAATCGAGTTCTAAAGATAGTGTTCATAGGGCGAGGTAGATGAGTAAATTCAGATATTTTAAGTTAGATGGTGAAGTGGTTTTTCAATTCGGGTCAAGGAGCAGTTAAGGATTCCTCAAACTAGATAACGAGGGAAATGAAAGAGGTCAATTGAAACTAGAGAGAAATGAAGAATTCCCTACTCTGTATATCAGAAGAAAACATCAAAATGAGTAATTGTTCAAGACAGAGTGTACTTAAACAAATTCTGTAATAACATTCCAACTATTTCATTCAAATTGGAAAACATGTAAGTATGTGAAATACTTAAGAAAATAACAATAACAAATGAAAGATACTTCACTGAAGTGGCCCGACACATGACTCCTATAATGCAATGCCTTTATTACTCAGTCCAATCTGCTGACTTGAAAATGTTACAATAAACCCTCAAGTTTTAGATCAATATAACTATAGAAATGTTCAACAATCCACACCTAATACTTCAAATTAGACAACATCTTTATAAAAAGGAGTTTCTTTGACATTATCCATCATAGACCTCAGGTTATATTGGTGCTGATCTACAGTTTGTAGAACAGCTTCACCATCCCATTCTTGGCTGATCTGGCCATTGAATAATGACTTCTCATAGGCAGCTTTGGTTAGAAAGGTGGCGCTACCTTTGTCTTCCATACAATGGATCTCATCATCCTCTTCAAACTGCTCTTCCTCCATGACTACATTTTGAAGAGGGGTTTTCACCCTTTGGTCTTCATTGGCCTCTTTGTTTCTTTGCAAAATCTGTAAATGCTCATTTTCTCTTCTATATGGGTTTGGATTTGGAGGAGCAAAGGTATTAGAAACCGTTCCTTTCTTAGAATGTTGCTCAACCTTTAATTTGGAAAATCATCTTGGCCATTTTATCGATCTTGGGATCTGAAGATGATGAAGGCTCGCCCCTCTGTCTCCTTCTATCAGCGTTACCTTTGAGCTTTTCTGCAGCCATGATGTTTGATTCTACTTCCACGGCTGCATCTTGCATATCAGCCAAAGAAGCACATTGCCTCTCCCTTAACAGTGAACAAAAGTCAGAATCAAAGGCGCTAGCATAGATGAGTCTAGCAGAGGTAGTGGTGGGTTTCACTTCAGTTGGTATCTTGTTGTACTTGTGGTTAAATATCTTATTAAAATTAGACAGTAGCACACCATTTTCCCCTTGTAAGTTCCCAAACTCAGTGTGGTAGTAAAGGAGATCAAGCCAGATAACGATTTCAACTATGTTTTAACTCAAGACATGCATGAACACCCTCAACTTACAAGGCTTTAGATCACTAATGCTCAATAGTTTATAGATTCAATGAAATGGATGGAGAATACTAATTGTAGTAGTAGATTGCATATATAAACATAAATGAATGGTTAGCTACAGGCAACAAAAGAGAATATTGACTGTACCGGCAGATGCATATATGACCACATATGAATGGCTAGATACAAGCAGTAAAGAAGCTTGCAAATCTAATTCATCAAAGCAGAGATAAGATGACAGTTATTTGGCCTTAGACACAAAAGAAAACATGAAAAAACTGTTCAAGTGCAAGCATAGAACAAAATAGAAAATGGAATATTGAACATATAACAACAAAATACGCTTGTATTACTAATGAATGAAGATGAGATGCTTGAGTAGCAAAGTCTTTATAGTCTCCAGAAGTTTGAACCTGTATTACATCTTACTTTCAACTATTTATAGCCTATTTACAATGCTCCTAAGCTCTCTAGAAGGCTCTGAGTCTTAATCTGTCCCCTCTGTCCCTTAACTGTTTGATTCCTTGAAGGCAAGCATGGCTTGGAGATTTTTCCTCCTTCTGACAGAGGAATAACAACTTTCAGATATTTTGGGTGTGCTGGCAGGACTGTTGATGCTCAATGATCAGTTATTGCTGCAACTGTGTTTTGCTGTCTATTCTCGGCCTCTATGTTGGTTTGGGGAGGAGCTGCATGTGTTGTGGCTCTTTCGATGATTTAACAATGCATACATTCTGTTAAACTAGAATAGTGCTGCCCTCTTGTGGACCTCTGTTAAAATAATGAATATTTCTACTTTAAACAAAAAACACAGCTATCATTGATAAATCCCACCCATCACTATTCATTTCAGACTTCAAAAGTCCTAAAAGATGGTTTAATTATCTATTGGGTCCGGCCTTGTCGCCATCGCAAGTCGCTGATGGCCTATTCCTAGCTTCCCTTTGTGTTTTGCAATAAGGTGAAAAATACTAAAAATCATGAAAAATTGTCGTGGCAAACTTCAGATTTAATATATTTCACTCGAAAAGGGTTTGGGACTCATCACAATCACTGCTGGCCAATGCTCCCTTCGTATTTTCATTATACAACGAAAATACATGAAATACATTAAAAATTGGGCTTTTGCGGACTTGAAAACATATATAATTTGCTTCCCGAAACCCATCGGGTCCGGGTTCCATCGTTATCGCACAACCCCTATTTCCCTTTGTATTTCATTATACAACGAAAATACATGAAAAATTCTTTAAAAATGGCTTTGGTGCGAACTTCAAACTTTATGAATTCTCATATATACTGTCGTCGGGTCCGGCTATCGGGTCGCCCATATGTATGCACATAGGCCCCGCCCCTTGGTATAACGCCGATGCGATATCAGGGATGCAATAAATTGCAATCGCTAATCACTCAATGCCTGGGCCTTTCATAATACATGCCATATGCTCCCTACTGATAGCGATATCGCCGATATTGGCAATCGGCATATCGCTCGGCCCAATCTCATTGCAACTCTGCTCCAACTGCCTCTAATGGCCATCGCCGATGTGATTAGCTGCTTAGATCTAGGTCGTTGATTAGCCAGATCTAACGATTGTTGTTCTTTCCTCTATTTAAGCCTGTGTTTGTGGGTTTTTCATGGTTTTTTAAGCATTTTGGCCTCTCAATAGTGCATTTCTTCCCTTCCAAGGGTTCTCCTCCCTCGCTTGTTTGGATTTTTAGATGGTCTTAAGCACTTTTGAAGACTTAGGGAGTGCTTTGGAGCATATTTGGATCCATTACATGAATTTAAGTAAACTTTGGAGACATTGGTAGTGTTTTGGATCCATTTTTGGGCCAAACGCCTCTAAGGCTAACATAGTCACCTTTCTTGCATAATGTCCTCCCAAAACCCCTCCACAAGCTTCAACAAGAATGTTATCTATTTCAAATTCTAGCACATATCTTCACAATATTTCATCAGCACCCATCTTATACAAATGTCTCACAATAACTAAAAAGTTTACTGCTCGCACTACTAGATCCTTCTTTTCCTGACTTTTATACCCTTCTGGTGCCATCCCCATAGTTAAAAGTGGATAATATATGAAAATTATTATCCACTGCATGCACCGTGGAGAGATGTGCATTAGGTCACCCTTCCTCCAGATTATTGGGCTCTTCTCTTGTTTCGATCCGTGACAGATGGTCAGGTCTTGCATTCAACCTCCCTAGCTTCATAATTACCTCAAAGTCACACTCCTGGAATAGTAGCAACCATCTGTAGATCTTTCCCCCCAACATAGGCTTATTGACCAAGTATTTCAAAGCAGAATGATTAGTGTACATCTTGAAATTCCCTCCTAATAGATAGTGTCTAAACTTCTGCATTGCGTACGCCATGGCTAATCCTTCATGCTCAGTCATTGAGTAATTCCTCACGGCCTTCGATAATTTCCTACATGAGAAGGCTATAGGATGGTCCATTTATCCTTCACCATCTTGCATTAGCACTGCAATCAATGCAGTACAAGAGGTATCCACATGGACGTGAAATTCCTTCTTCCATTCTGGGAATACCAAGATCGACATGGTGACCATCTTTTCTTTCAAGGCATCTAAGATGCAGTGACATTCTTCGTCCCAAAAGAACATCACGTCCTTCTTTAGCAGTTTCTCCATAGACATGGTAATATGATCATATGCTTTGATAAATTTTCCATAATATCCTATATGTCCCAGCATCATGCGTAGCTACTTAACGTTTCTTGGAGCCTCCAAATTCAATATCACCACAATCTTTGTAGGGTCCACCATCAACCCTTGCTTGCACACTACATGACCGAGCAAGATTCCAAAGGGAACACATAATATGCATTTCTTTAGGTTCAATGCGATCTAGTATCTGTGACACGTATCCAACATCAAGCATAAACTTGCTATATGGAACTTTACTAATCCGAACATTGCCCAGTCATGAAAGTATACTTCTAGAAACTTCTGAATGAACTCCTTAAATTCTATGATGACTATGCGATAAAATATTGTAGGTGCATTGTTGAGTCCAAATGGCATTACAGTGTTTTGAAAACAACCCCACTCTATTGTGAAGGTCATTTTTCTCCTATCCTCTGGTGCGATCTTAATATGATGATATCCAGAGAACCCGTCAATGAATGAGTAGGCCTCCTGCCCTCCAACATTTTCTAATACTTCATTGGTAAATGACATTGGCAATGGATCATGGATACATGCATCATTAAGCTTCCTCAGGTCTACACAAATCCTTATCTCACCCTTCTGCTTCTTCTCCTAAAATACCATTGGGCTCACCCAGTCAAATTCTTCAACTGGTTCTATGATGCCTGCTTCCAACATCTTATCTAGCTCTAGGCAAACCTTTTCCTTGTATTTAGGATTAAGGTGATATGACCTCTATTTAATTGGCTTCACGACTGGTTTCAAAGTTATTTTCATAATGCCCAAATCTCCCACTATGCCCTTCAAATCCAAAAACTTGGTAGGGAAAGGATCTTAATATTCGCACAGTAACTCAACAACTTTATCCACACTAGCATCATCCTAGTAATCTCTACTCTTTGCAAACTTTGGTTCTGCTGCAGTTCTAATGTTTACTTGGTTTGTTTTCAACAACACAGTGATGTCTGGGTTGTCTATTTGTGGGCCCTCGACTTCGTGATGTCCTTCAACCTCTGGAATGTTAATATTTCTTGGATCTTTGTCCTTCTATTCAGCGGTCGTGTTATAGCATTCCAAGGCATGGCATAGTTGGGTGCTCCAATCTAGTTGGACCCACTCCATACGTTCTTGCAGAATTATGAAGATATAACTTCATTGATGCTTGCGAAGCCGTCTTCAAAACTGAAGGTTAATAAGAATCCTTCTCTTAATATATCCCACTCCGTGGTGCCATGGCAAAGCTACATTTCCAAATACCATTTCATGGAGATTGTGTCCAAAGTATGGAAAAACAAGTGTACCCACTCAGGGTGTGGTTTTGTCCCCCATGCTTTAGCCCATTTTTCTAGGTGATCGTGCGGATCATCCTTCCCACTATATTTCTCAGTTAATCTAGTGTTAGGGCACCCAAATCATAACCTCATCATTCTTTTTTAATCCCATCATCCATCAAATTTATCCTTGTGTGTACCCCATTGTTGGGCACGGGATCCCCCAAGGGCATTTTTGGGGCTTAAAGCCCATATTTTGGTCTAATTTTGTAATCTAAATGTAAAGACTCCACATTTTTGTGGGTGTGGGTTAAAAGAGTCGTAGGGTTGTTTGCCCTTAATTTGATAATGTAATGTCGGCTATAGAAGATCTACCCATGGTCCTTTAAGTAGTAAGAGGAGAAAAACTAAGCAATGGAAGTAATGAAGAATTGAGAGATAGCTCAGAAGTAGAAGTCTAAGTTTTGTGTCATAGTGTAGGTAGAGGCTCTGCAGCTAAGTGCGCAAAGGCCTCGAAGTCCAGAGTTGAGTGTGCGGACCCCTGCAGCTGAGTGCGTAGGGCGAGTCGAGTCTGTAATTATCTAGAAGTATCAATAAAGAAGAGTATTCTAATTTCTGCGTCTTTATTTCATGTTTATGCATTTGATATATTGGGTAAGAATTTCACTTCTAATGCTTACATGATACGCGAATGTGTATAATTGTATTGATTAAGTAAATTCAACTAAGAACATCTGTTTATGCGAAGCTAACTAAGATCTGTTAATAAGATAAGTAAGATACTTAGCCCAGTTTAGTTTGCCCTAGCAGCGCGAAGGGACTTCAGCCCATGGTTAGGGTTGTGCGGTAACCAATTATAACATTTCGCAAAGGTACTGAAGGATAGAGTAGAGGGATAAGAAACATGCGCGAAGGCAGGTATAGTTAAAATAAACCAACATCACAACCATCTCTAGGGTGCAAAAGCTTGGTTCTAGCATCCCCCCATACTGCTTCAGGTGAGACTTCAATCTGCGCTTGGCAGGCTGATGCCGAAAGGGTCAGTAGTGTAGGGATTTGTTTGGCTAACTAACACTGAACCTGGGTCAGGCCCCTTCAATCCAACAAATGGTTCCATTGTCAGGACCGAAATCTGCATAAGAAATGTGTGATGTCGTATCATTGGAATCCAACTAAGAAATAAATCAAAGGTTGGTTGGACAGAGGGATTCACGAGTTTGCGGCATAGGAAAATAGTAACCTGCGCCTGTCAAAAGAATAGTGGTTAGAAAACTACCTGTATACAAAGATCCATGAAATCTTTTTCGTGTCCTTCCCTACTGAGCTATATGAATGGATCGTGTTCCGGCGTCTTTAAACCACGGGATCTGTCGTTGAGCGCATAAACCTGCGGATTTGGGGAGGCATGCACGCAGGAAATACAAGAGGTGGTCACGTCTGTTGGACTCCCTTGTAACCCCTGTGGGTACCCCTTCGAGTAGTAGCGCATTAGACAGAACCGTGCACGGACTGTCTTCCACGTTACCTCTGGGTATATCGGAAGCCTCCTAGGCTCCCTTGAAACCTCGCCATAGAAACCGTCGATCGTCTTGCGGCTACAGTACACTGAGAACAGCACTCGGAGAGATTACTCGCCCGTATGATAGGGTAGTCGGGTGGTACGGCTAAGGGTATGGTCGACCCTCCTTAGTTAGAAACCTGAAACATTGGGCCGAGTACTACTGCCAGACCCTTATGTATATTGTGATCTATAGCACCTGACACTCCTCAAGACCCTAGTTCTCTTTTCAATCATCATCTCTTCCAGATCTGCTTGAGCAAAGGAGTGTAGTAGTAGAAGACATCGGTCCCAATCAGCCATTCCGATCTATTAGATTCATCAGATCTGCAGAAGTAGTCAGTTCAGCCGTCCAGCGCTATCCGATTCGCCATTCAGATCTCTCAGATCCACCAAACCAGGGTCGTTGTGAAGGGTTCCTATACCAGGGTATAATTGTCGCAGGACTTTTGCCCGCATTGACATTTTGAGGATTTGGCGACTACAGTATTGATCAGGAAGGAGTAAAACTCCGTTAGGAGTTTCAAAAAAAAAAAATCTGAGATCTTCCGGGGCGCTTATTGGTGATCTATCCCATTAGAATCAAGACGACGAGCTGAGCATGGTGGTACCATTCAATTAATTGTGAAAAAATTTTGGCGGTCCCAATTTTTCATCAGGTTGGTGTATGGTAGCAACTAGAGCTCAAGCGATGGCCAATGAAAGGATGGACAAACTTGAAGAAAATGTGTAGGACATCCAAACTCAGCTTCGCAGACTAGGTCTCCAGATACAGGAATTTATGTCAAAGGGCAAGGAGCAAGCCCACGATGAGGTGTATAATGGCCATGAATGCAATGAAGGTGAATCTAGCCACTCGCCTCACGTCTGGCACACCCATCCACCACCCAGTCAACGACCTCCCAAGTTGGATATGCATAAATTTGACGGTTCTCACACGTCCGCATGACTAGCACAAATGGAGCAGTATTTCAAATTGAATCATATCCTAGATGATGGGACTAAGCTTATGTTGGGGAGCATGTACTTCGACAATGAACGGTGGCAATGGTGGGAATGGCATCGGCGTTGCAATGGATCTTTTAGGACTTGGACCCAATTTACCAAAGCTCTTCGAGATCGCTTTGAATAGGAAGACTCTTTTTTGGGTCGTCTCACTAAGCTCCGATAGACTGGTACAGTGGATGAATATATTACCGCTTTTGAAGGCTTATCTTTCCGCACTAAGGGTCTCACAGATGAGTTCTACACGGAATGTTTTATTAGCGGTCTTAAAGAAGCCATCAAAGTTCAAGTTCTACTTCACCACCCTCCCACGTGGACGGAGGCTTGCCAGGTAGCTCATAAGGTGGAATGTGCATTAGCAGCCCAATACAGTCGCCCAAATTTCCCCGCTAAAGGTCGTCCCCCACAGGCTCACAACACGACTCAAACACTTAAGGTCCAAAAGTGTTCCCTGTGGAAATGGCCGAACGAAGGAAGCAAGGACTATGTTACTACTGTGATGAAAAATATTCTCCAGGTCATAAATGTAAGGAGCCCAAATTCTTTCAAATAGATCCCACTGACTACAGCTCAACAGAGGAAGATCCACCACTCGAGGAACATGAGCCGCTAGAGGAAGACAACCGACAGGACATTGTCTCTGACGAACCAGTTATTTCGTTGCATGCCTTGGCAGGGATTTCTTCCCCTCAAACGCTCAAAATCAGAGGGTTTATTAAACATCGCCCAGTAGTAGTCTTGATTGATACTGGAAGTACACATAATTTCATCCATCAAAAAGTCGCAGAAACGGTGCATTTCTTTGTACAAGTAGTTTCTAACTTCCAAGTTCAAATTGCAGATGGAGGCACAATGAAATGTGAAGGCCGTTGTGAAAATTTCAAACTTCAAATGGGGGATTATCAGTTGAAAACCCACATGTTTGCCATACACATGGGGGGTTGCAACATTGTCCTCGGCGCTGACTGGCTCCGCACTCTTGGGCCAATCACAATGGATTTCCAGGAGTTGTATATGAGTTTTAAGCAGAACAACCACACACATACCCTCCGAGGACTCCAGGCGGGAGCCCCCTCTATCATAAGCTCGCATAGGATGGAAAAATTGTTAAAAAGGGCAATCATGGAGTGGTAGCTCAATTTAATGCCATCTAGGGAGTCGAAACCAAGCAGCCGCCACTTCATCCTGAGATGCAACAGATTTTAAATAACCATTTGCCGGTCTTTGACAAGCCTCAAGGGCTTCCACCCTCGTGAGGGGAACATGATCATAGCATCACCTTGGTTCCAGGAGCCCAACCCCCAAATGTGTGCCCATACAGATATCCGTTCACCCAAAAGAACGAAATAGAAAAAATCATCAAGGAACTTTTGGAAGCAGGGGTCATTCGTCCCAGCATCAGTCCTTATTCATCCCCAGTGGTCATGGTTCTCAAAAAAGATGGGGAGTGGCGGATGTGTCCTGACTTCAGGGCCCTCAATAAGCTGACAGTCAAAGATAAATTTCCCATCTCGGTGGTTGATGACTTGCTGGATGAACTCAATGGGGCTCAATTTTTCACGAAGCTGGATCTTCGCTCAGGCTACCACCAAATTCGCATGAAGGAAGTCGACATCCCCAAGACTTCTTTCAGAACTCATGAAGGCCACTATGAATTCCTGGTCATGCCATTTGGTCTTTGTAATGCCCCCTCTACTTTTTAGAGCCTTATGAACCACATTCTCAAACCATATCTCAGAAAATTTGTCCTTGTCTTCTTCGATGACATCCTCATCTATAGTTGCACTTGGGTCGCACATCTTTAGCATGTAGATCTACTCTTGCAACTACTCCGCAAGAATAAATTATTTGTCAAGATGTCCAAGTGTTCATTTGGCATGGCAGAGGTAGAGTATTTGGGCCACATTGTGGGCCGTGAGGGTGTCAAGGTGGACCCAAAAAGATCCAAGCAATGCAGGAATGGCCTCAACCTAAGACCTTGAAGAGTTTGTGAAGATTTTTGGGTCTCATAGGCTATTATCGTAAATTTGTTCGCAACTATGGTCACATAGCGAAACCCCTCACCCAAATCCTAAAGAAAAATTCATTCTTCTGGAATGAGGAAGCCCAACAGGCCTTTACAGCTCTAAAAATGCCATGAGTTCAACTCCAGTTTTAGCACTACCTAACTTCACCAAATCTTTCGTCATTGAATGTGATGCTTCGGGTACAGGTATTGGGGTAGTTTTAATGCAGGAAGGGCGACCGTTGGCCTTCACAAGCCAACAACTCAGTGGGAGGAATCAGGGCGAATCTACCTATGAGAAGGAAATGATGGTCATCTTACATGCAGTCGACACCTGGCGACCTTATTTATTGGGGCGACATTTCCAAATCCGCACAGATCATCACAGTCTTAAATATTTTTTGGAGCAACGCCTATCCTCCCCACAACAAAATAAATGGCTAGCCAAAATGCTGGGATATGATTATGAGATCATTTACAAGAAAGGGAAAGACAATAGGGTAGCAGATGCATTATCTCGCCAATTTGAGGAGGAAAGTATTCTGCTAGCTATTTCCCTCCCCATTCCAGAATGGATTGAAGAAGCTCGCAGGGAATGGTTTGCACACCCCGGGCTCTCCCAACTCATTTCTCAATTGCAGGCAGATCCAAATTCCACCAAGGGTTATTCGTGACAGAATGATATTCTTTGCTACAAGGACAGAGTCGTAATATCACCAACATCCACCTTCAAAAGTCGCATTTTGGCAGAATTGCACTCATCTCCCATTGCAGGACATTCGAGCTTTCAGAAGACGTATGCT
>APFE030226682.1:2772-27430 GCA_000404065.3 Pinus taeda | reverse complement strand
TTGCCCCCTCGAAGAGGCCTGTGAACATTTCTCTCTGAGTAATAAAATCTTTGCTATTCTATGTTCTGGGTATATTTTTCTTCGCATATTCTGTGTTTTGGGTATTTTTCTCGCATATTCTCTATTCGGTATTGCTTTGCAGGTTAAGAAGCATAACAGAAACTTGACAGTCCTATTGTGTGGACCCAGAGCTAGTACGAAGTTTGTAAGCATCAAAGGATAAGATCATGCGTGCTGTCGATCATTGGCTCAATCACATTATAGGAGGATTTGTTATTGAGTTTGTGGTTGACACCTCAGTAAGCTATAGCGAGGCAGAACTATGCTTTTTTAAAGGACCGTGAGGTAAGTACGTAAAATCTTTGAATACTTGGATTAAAATTTTGTTGTGCAAAAAACAATTTATATAGCTACCTTGATGTTCGAGTCTACGTGAAGCGGAATAATTTACAGAAATAAAGGAAATAAAGGTCCAGACCATAGCCCCTTGATTTCACCTCCTTGAGGGGATGAAGAAGGGATCGCGAAGGTCTTTCCATGAAGTGCTATTCAGTTGATAAGACACGGATTTTTGCGAATACCATCTCCACCCACACCACCACCGACTTCACCTCCATCACCTCCAACTTCACCAGTACCACCTCCACCACCACCGTGATTCAGTATGGTGAACATAGTGAAGTTTGCTTTGTTCAAAGGCTTGGGAAATGAGGATCCGGACCAATTCTGGTTCATTGTGAGGGCTGTATGGGAAGCTCAAGGTGCTATAGATGATAACATAAAGAAGGAAACACTGGTTAGTACTCTGCAATATCGCGTGCTAATTTGGTATATTAAGTACTCCAACGATAACCCAAATGCTAGAGTAGTAGACATCCAAGCAGCACTGAATAGGGAATTTAGCAGGCCTAAATCTGAAGTGCAGTTGATTATTGGATTCAAAGAGATCACGATGCCACTAGGTGAGATGCCCTGGGAACTAGATCAGAGGCTGAAATGTACAATCCACGAAGCCAACTTGAATTTGACAGATGGATAGCATCACGAGTGGTTTGTGGCTTCGCTACTACCACACCTAAGAAGTGTGTTGTCGCAGTAGAAGATAACAACTCAGCCAGAAGCCTTGGATATTTCCATGAGAATACACGAGACTCTGATGCAAGATCCTAATCTAGGAGTTTGGCAAATCTATGCGCAGCTGAAGAATCTATGCTTTGAGATGCAAAGTCTGAAACAGGACATGACGGTTCCACTATAAGTGCGCGAGGAAGTATGGTGCTTGAAATGCAAGAGTCAGGGTCATGACAAGGACCATTGCCCAGTCTTTACAAATTACCTTGCAGGAGGAGGACCGATACATCTAAGACAGGAAGCTCAAGCAGTGTCTGCTTTATGGTGTGTTATCTTTCAAATAGCTAGAAAGCATGCCACAGATAACTGCCACTTGTTACAAAAGTATACGCAAACTCCGCAACAGTTGTTCAACAACTTTTGCAGGTTAGTGAGACATGACAAGCATACTTGTAGGAGCTATGAATTGATGATGGATAGAACGCCCGCCTACAGATTTTACGTTGAAACGCGGTCCCTTGACTAGAATGAAGGGATGGCGTGGACAAGATTCCAGGGGCGCGGACGAGTCCGAGAAGGAGGACCTGGTAGAGGGCACAAACTGTTGATTTTCTATAATTGCGAATGGCCAACACATTATGCCCGTGATTGCACTAATCCAACGCATCTGTTGTGCAAGTATTGCACACTGTTTGATCATGAAATAGAATATTGTCCTATGCTGATAGCCAGGATACGTGACAAAGGAGCGCTACCACCTCCCCCAACTCAGAACCTACAAATGATGAGGTCTGAGCCATGTGAGGAAGATCCGAATGTAAATATAGTGCTCTGAAGTGGAATTGCGATGGGGGATGACAAAGGGAAACAACCAGAAGATAGCACCTAGGTTCACAAGGCCCTGACAAAAGAGGCTCAGTTTGATTTGGAGTGTGCTCAAGAAACCTTCATGGAAGCTAAGAAGAGCTTCGCCGAGGCCTCCACTTCAGGAAGAAAAGATAAGCCTAAGCTGGAGATGGACCCCTCTATGCTCACTACTTTCCTGGAAACCTGTATGAAGTTACTGCATGACAATAAGGCTATGAAAGGGTTATAGGAACTCATCAACAGATGTGTTGGGACCGCACCAGGAGAACCACGCGTAGTCCGCAATATCAGAAAGCATAAAACAAAGAAGTGTGAAATGAGACTAAACGCGTAGATCAGAGAATACGAGATGGATCAAGTCATTTTGGATCTAGGATTAGATGTGAATGTCTTACCGAAATAGACATGGGAGTGAATGGGGAGACCTGCACTGCAATGGTCTCTAATTTAGCTGTGGATGGTGAATCAACAAAAAATCATATCCATGGGGTGATTCCAGGGAGTAACCGTGGATATTGAGGGAGAAAGTCTGCTAGCATATTTTGAAGCAATAGAGATTGTTGATGACAACAATCCCTACCCCACGCTCCTGGGAATTTACTGGGCTACTGATATGAATGGGGTAATCAATTTGAAGAAGTGGAAGATGATCTTTGAGAATAAATAATTACGCGTAATAATACCCCTGGATCGTGTTGAAGGATCGTGCTATACGGAACCAGTCTGCGACTATGAGAGTGAGGATGATTTGGACTGCATCTATAAGATTATACTACGAGACCAAGACTGGGTGAATCAAACTGTAGATGGATGGATTAAATGGGAGCACGAGAGTTCCTGCACTTCAAATTCCGACGAAGAAGTAGAACGATGGTAGAATCAGTTACACGAGGTAACTACACTGAAATGCAATATGATGACCTGGTCGCTATGTTGTGTGTCGACAGAAGAAAGAAATTTGCCTACTTATGATGGTCTAAATGAGGTAGATACCTTCTTGGATGCATTTGAAAGAGAGGTTCCAGAAAAGCAATGCTTCCAAGCCTTGGACTGGGTACTGCACGCTACGCCCGCAAGATGGTAGGGTACGCACAAAGGAAGCTTTGATGATTGGCGCAAATGTAGGAGAATGGTACAAGAATGATTTGGGAAGCCAAAGATGCAACTAACAGACAAGTAGGATGGACATGATGATCCACGCACACATTTGGCCAAGTGGACGCAAGCCTATGGAGAAAAGCCACAACCTCAATGGGTGCACCTGTTCTGTCATACCTTGGATGTTATCCCAATGAACTAGCATGTAGAAACAAAGCTCTGCCATGAGATAGGTGAATGGGATATCTTGCGTGAAGGGTTCATGATGAACTTCAGTTTTGAGGATGGGTTTGACAGTATTGATGAAGCGCTACAAGAGGTGAAAGCAGCCATATTTAGGATACCATAGTAGCCTTTAGACCTGATTCAGCCTGAATGGGTTACTCAGTTGAGTCATGCGCTAGAATGTTATAATGTAGCTGTTGAAGAGGAGGATGAGGATCTACAAAATATTAACATTCCAGAAATAGAAGGCCATCGCAAGGTTCAAGGACCACAGATTGAGAGCCCTGATATAACCGCACTGGTGAAAACTAAACAAGTGAACATTGGTACAGAGGCAGAACCCAAATTCGCGAAGATCGCGGTTATTCTGAACTTGGAAGTGTCGAGGAGTGTGAAATAACTACGTGCTACTCTTAGACACATGGGATATTACTGAAATTTTATCAAGGGCTATGCCCAGATCATTTTGCAGATGGAAAAATTGTTAAAGAAGGATGTCACGTTCTGTTGGAATGATGACTATAAGAAGAGCTTGGATATATTGAAATAAAAGATGGTTACTGCACCGATTATCGTCTTCCCGAACTGGAAGAAAGAGTTTCATGTACATGTCAATGCGTCGTGTATAGCGTTGGGGGAAGTACTAACACAGGATGGTGGAGAAGGCTTGGATCACCCTATCATGTTCGCAAGTCACAGATTATCCAAAGCAGAGAAGAACTATTCCACCATTGAGCACGAGGGGCTAGCTATGGTCTATTCGCTTCAAAAGTATTGACACTATTTGCTAGGAGGCCACTTTATGATGTATACAAATCACTTCACGCTAAAGTACCTGGTCAATAAGCTTGTGTTGGGGGGGTGAATTTGCAGATGGCTCCTATTGTTCTAGGAGTATGATTTTAAAGTTGTTGTAAAGCCTGGACAATTGAACGTGGGACCATATCACCTGTCATGCATCGAGATAGGGGAGGAACCTACTAGTTTAGAGGAAGGATTACCTGACGCGCAACTCTTTGCTATGCGTGTCACAGATGGACATTTTGAGGATATAATACACTTTCTATCAACTGGAACTGCGCTGGAAGGATACTCTGTCCAGCAAAAGAAGGAATTAGTGGTGCGCACAACAGATTTCTCTGTCATTGCTGGGCATCTATACAAGATGGGGAATGATAAAGTATTGCGAAGGTATGTACCTGAGTTTGAATGAAGCAACATCCTCACGGATGCTCATGGGGGCGTCGCGGGAGGACATCATGCAGGAAGAGAAACCACACAGAAGATTCTACGCGCAGGGTTGTGGTGGCCAACCCTTCATCAGGATTCAAAATCATATTTAAAGGAATGTGATATATGCCAAAGAATAGGGAGGCCATCGTGGAGGGATGAAATTCCTTTGAATCCACAAGTAACGTTGCAACCCATCAAAAAGTGGGCAATAGATTTTGTAGGACCTATTCAGCCTCAAGGAAAGATAGGTGCGAGGTATATTATCACTGCGATGGAATATTTGACTCGTTGGGTAGAATCGCAGTCGGTGAAGGATTGCACGAGCACGACTACCGCAAAGTTTCTTTTTGAACATATACTGACATGATTTGGATGTCTGAAGAGCTTGATGAGCGATCGTGGTACGCACTTCCTGAATGAGACGATCAATGCACTAACGGAGGAATTTCAGGTGTATCATCAAAAGAGAACACCTTATCACCCACACGCTAACAGGACAGTGGAGGTGTTCAACAAAGTGCTTGAAAATGCGCTGACCAAGGTCTGCAATGATTAGCGAAGTGATTGGGACCTACGCATACCTGCAGTGTTATGGGCTTATCGGACAACATGCAAGAAGCTAACGGGACATACACCTTTTAGGCTTTTCTATGGAGTGGAAGCCGTAATGCCTATGGAATACATTGTGCCTAGTCTACGCATAGTAGTGCTCATAGGTATGATGGATCATGGAGCCCTGGAAGAGAGGCTCGCGTAGCTGGATGTGCTCAAAGAAGAACGATTTTTGGTTGGATTTCTTCAGCAGATCCAAAAGCAATGTGAAAAAGAATGGCACGACTGACACATCAAGGTGCGTACATTAAAGGTAAACAATCTGGTTCTGTTGTATGATAGTAAGTATGATGAATTCCCTGGAAATTTCAAGATGCACTGGTTGGGGCCATATGTTATTAAGGAGATTACCGACAGAGGCACAATACAGTTGGTCAAGTTAAATGGAGAACCTTTCCCCAAAAAGGTGAATGGCAGTCGCTTGAAGCCATACACCGACGATCCAGTGATGTGACTATATGAAAGTGGCACAGTCTTAGCGCTCTAAGTAGCTGAAAGAAGGCACGAGACTATAAACTACACTATCCGGGAACTATGCGATGTCAGGACTGCACGCAGTAACGAAGTGTCATAGGGTCCACGACAGCGAGAAGACAGTTGCGCTAGCATGCGGGTCTACCAGAAAGTGACCGTTAAAGTCACTATTCACAATTTGATGGTTGGTTTGAGGCCAAATGGAGCAGGCGGTAAGAAATTAAGGCAAAATTTATGGGTTAGATTCTTGGCAATCTGCTGCCAATCTAGCATTAATGGACCGAATGTGGGGGGAGCGGTCGAATTCAAATTCAAAAGGCCATATAAATTACAAGTGGTTGTCTAGCGAACAACACTTGGCATTTTGAGAACTGAGTTGTTGCATGCTCAAGTATACATGAATCAAGACTTATTCGAGACTCTGAAAGTGAATTTGTTATTTGAGCAACTACCAGATATACTGAAAGAATTATGGAATAGTGCTATGTCGACACCCATGGAAGCCGTGCAGGAAATTTCCGAAGTAAAAGCCTCAGAGAGTGTTGAAGTGATAGTTGAGGTTCCTAAATCACCCCTTACACCGTGACCTAAGAAGGATAAGCAAGCTATGATCCCAGTGCGCGTCTCACCTAGAAATCCATAGAGGACCAAGCTCACCTTGCAGGAAAAGGGGAAGGCCATTAATCTGGAGGCAGAAGAGGAAGAATTTGTAGAAATCTTGGTCGAAGAGGAGGACATAGAGATGGAAGTTGAAATCCAAGGTGTGGACCCTATGACTCAGTTACCTTAATATGTTCCTCCACGAAAGGGAAAATCTAAAGTGTCAAAGGACAAAGATGAGAGCAAGAGCTCTCTGAAAACTACACCACTCCCAGATAATATTATTTTTGAGGGACCGCACTTGGGAGGGGTTCCTGTCTTGAAATTTGAAGATTGGGACCTCACAGACCATGAGAAGTTCCCATATTTAGTGACTTAGAAGCTAATGCGCCAAAGGATGGACGCGATAGCTAGAATGATTGAATTGGAGCCGCGCAAATAGCTCAAAGGTGTAGAGAAGGTCGGGTTGCTAAACCTACTCTGGGTGTCACATTACCACCACGCCCCAATGACTGTCTTCATCATTAGGCAACTGCTCTACTTGGTTCATGATGAGTGTTTATGGTTGGAGGAGCCCATCCCCATCACAAACCATTTGATTCACCAAATTACATGGTTGCCTTACTCAGGAGAGGATCCAGCGAACATTTCAGAGGGAAAAGGTGGCGAATTGGCCCTCAAGGAAGCAATGAAGAAAATGTTTAAGTTGGAGAAGAAGAAGTGAGGGTATGCCATCTCCAGCATCAACAATCCTGTAGTCAAGGTTGTGACACAAATACTGGTAGGGAAGGTGATGCAGAAGTGCCACGCAGATGAGGTGCCTGTGCCAATGGTTGCACTAGCGGCCCAATGTGGAGAAGGAATCCAGTTCAACTGGGTGAACTATCTATGCGGCAAGTTCCTTGCAAGCTATCACAAGGCATAGGAGCAAGGAAAAATGTTTCATTACGCCTAATTCCTATTATCAATAGTACTGGTGGCATGGGAGCTACCCAAAGATAGCTGATTCCCTTCGGTCGCACCGGACCTTCCAGAGGTAGCAAAGTACACTTCAATTTGGGTGACCAAGGATGCACAGCATATCAGAGAAAGCAAGATATTTTGGGTCCTAATGGAGATGAATATCCGGATGGGGGTCAATCGCAAGCCGCAGTTGTCGCCCACAGCCTACAATAGTTTTCAAAGCTTTGCAGAGTTCAAAGAGAATTTCCACCATGTCTTCATCAGGGAGAAGAAGCACCATATGAAGACGTGGCATTATTTACCATATCTAGCGACCGACGATGTGATATTCGCAGTCCTTGAGTCTTGGCCGTCGGAGTGGCGCGCTCTAGCTGGCTCCATGGTGGACACGGACAAGTCTGCTGCACAACGAAAAAAGGAGAAGACAAAGGTTCAAATGGCATAGTCAGCTGAGAATCACAGGAAAGAGGAAGCAGCGGCTAAGGCCCAGGAAGTACGCGACGCTGCAAAGTTGGCGAAACAACAGAAAACAGGAGAGGAAGAGCACAAAGGACAGAAGTCACCTTCGCCCGAACTAGAGATAGACATAGAAGAATCTGGTGTAGGCCGGCAGAAAACATCCACCCAACTCAAGTGTCTGTCACCATGAGAGCAGACAGTGCCACGAAAGAAAACAAAGGCATCAAAGACTTGTTTCGACCCAATCACGCTCACTAAGGGGGATTTGCATGATATTGGCTAAATGGTGAGGGATGTCACCGCAGAAGCCCTCCAACAGTTTCAAGAACAACAATAGCTAGCATTGGGGGAACTTTGGATAGAAATATATGAGTTACAGGTTCACACTGCATAGGCTGGTGTAGTGTCCACCAGCCTCGCAGTCGGCACTTCAGCTACTGAAGAGATGTTGCGTACAAGGGTGACTAGCACAATAGTGCTACCAAATGGGGCACTTACTATAGAGTAAGAGGCCAACAAACCCATGGTGAGCAGTTTGAAAGGGGTAGGGTTGAACATGGTTGCACTCCCTCAGGAGACCCTCTACCTTTTACAGGATGGAGTCACTGCAAAACTTCAGGCCAAGGAGAGTCACGCTCTATAGGTAATGAGTGAGCAATGCATCAACATTGAACAGTTGGGCCTGCAGCACAACGAGGCAGTGGAGAAGAACAAACAGATAATGCAGGTTCTGGAGGAATCCTGCCGAATGGTCTCGGAGTTGGCCATTCAATCAGAGGAACCAGTGGAAGTGCACATCCATAAGTTAGCAACAGGGATGAGCAACGCAAGAGTAGAGATCGCCAGGGTTTTGCTGGAGATGAACATTCAAATCGCAGAATTACAGTTGAGGGCTCAGCCTTCAACTCTGCTGGAGGTCAGAGAAGAACGTACCACTACGGTCACAATAGCAATAGCAGTGGTTGACAGTGCAGTGGTAGACTGCATGCAGCTCTTCGAACAGTCATTTGAGGTCCTAACCACCCTGCAGGAGTGTAGTGCCCACCCTAGTTCCATGCCGCAATAACTTCGTTGCATCACATTTATGTCTAGGCAGTACAACGCTCCCACGTAGGTGACTTCACGTAGGTTGATCCACCACGCATCTCCATTGCCAAAATTCAGTCAAATCCTCTATACAGCAAGCTCCAGCTCCATGCTAACACAAAATTCATATTAACATATGAACCCAGGAAAATCTTAGAATTGGTCTCCATAATTCTACAATATTTCTTGTAGAATAAAATGAATTTCCAATTGTTGGAGAACGTGGAGATGAATTATGAGATCATATTCATAAATTTCCATAGAAATCAATTAAAAAAAAGTGTAAAAATTAGACTCTATAGCATGACATTTTTAAAGAGTATATAAATTCTGAGATGGATTCAATCCGGAGAAATGTTTATCCTCTGATCTGGAATGACCTTGACTCGATTCTTAAAACGAACATCCATCCACCAACGTGAAGAATATATGATTTTTTTTTCTTTTCTATCATATAATAACTGTTCTTAGGCCCAGTGTGTGAACCTAGGCTTTGATACCAAATGAAACGACCCAGTTAAAACAGTGAAATGACCCAACTACAACTATATCTATATCAAGCACATTTTTTTTTCTTTTTTACACAACAATTACAATCGGAAAACAACACATTGAAAATTCAATTCAATCAACACACACATCGTTGATGCTCATTCTAGGAACATAACGCCACATTTATATACTTTTAATCTAAGGTAAAGTAATAACAAAATACACATGTACCGTACACTGGAGAGGCGAGACTCCGCTGGCTCTGTTGTCGCTGGTATTTCCTCGTTGCCAGTCACTTCTATGAGTGTATGATGATGCGCTTGATCCGAATCAAGACCCACCGGTTTACCTCCCAGCCTACTCCTTGGGTACTCTTCTTCCCCGCAAACCCCCGAGCTGCAATGGGGTTGTACAATGGAGGAAGAATCTAGCTGGCAGAGGAGAGCAACCGCAGCTCAAGAGTCCCCTCTCTAAAACCCTCTACCTCACCAAACTCACTATAGCTTGTAGTCACTGCCTTCACAAAATATCATCCATCCAACAATAGGGTTCCCCCCAAAAGTCCCCTCTACCATGGCCTACCCCTTCTTTTATAAGAGTCCTCATAGATGACACTTGGCATGTCATGCATAATTATAATATTTTCTTTTTTAATAGCTTGATTATTCACCTACCCATGTGTCATTCTCTCATCAAGGGTCACCCAAAATTATTTACTTAACTTTTTATTTAAAACTAATATTTTCCTCACCTCACAAGATTCCTATTTCTACTCCTAGATGTCTCTTTATTCCCCCCATTTATTCCTTAAATTGAGTTTATTACTTGGAGTCAATAAATGAGTCAAGATTTTATCCCCAATCTACTTCCTTAATTAACTCAGGTTATCTATTAGAGGGATATTCTTATGCTGGTTGATGCCACATGGAGCTTCTCTACAATTCTCTAAATTTAATTTGTTTTTCTTATTTTAATTCACCTTCCTCTTTTCTTAATTAAGTTTAATTGGTTTAGGATTAATCTTTATCCTTACAATATGTTTGTCTTCCCCTTTTATCTAATTAAACCACTTCATCTACCTAGCATTTTCCAACATGGGGAGGGTAGAATTTTTAAGGTACTCTGTTTATTTTTTTTCCCTATGATCCTCCTTATTCCAAGTTTTATTTTTGATTTAATTCCCTTGGTTTCTAATCATCATTTTCCCTTGGTGTAACTTTACCTAGTTTTCCTTCCTTACTTATTTTTATTTATTATTATTTATTTTTTAATGATTCCAAGGGTGCCGAGTTTGGTTATGCCCTTCGGGAACTTCCCTAGAAGTTCCAAGGGTGCCACACCTAACAGTTTATGATTCCAAGGGTGCCAAGTTTGGTTGTGCCCTTCAGGAACTTCCCTAGAAGTTGCAAGGGTGCCACACCTAATAGTTTAATTGTGATGCCAAGGGTACCTAGTTGGTCGTGCCCTTCAAGAACTTCCCTAGAAGTTCCAAGGGTGCCACACCTAACAATTTAATTGTGATGCCAAGGGTGCCAAGTTGGTCGTGCCCTTCAAGAATTTCCCCTGAAATTCCAAGGGTGCCACACCACTTGCCCTTCAAGCATCCAGTGACTACGAGGGGAAATATCGTGCAACGTCATAGACCACTATCATCTCTTATGTTGCCTTCTATAGTGAGACTAATGGTGCTGGGGATCAAGGAATCCGCCTTGATGCGCGCCCCCCAGTAGTTTCCTCGTGAGCGACCCAACTTTGGGACCTGCCCTCATGGCATTGTGATCTTCAAGACGAAGGTGTTTCAACCTTCCAGCCCAAGTCACGGCGGGAGTGCTAGTGGGTGAGATCAGGGACTCTGTCCCACCCCTCCCAAGTAGTTCCATCCACCTGTACAACCCCATCACCCATATGTGAGTCATTCGGCCAAGCAAATCATCTGTGCCTGCAACCATTAACATATCATCAGAATATAGCTAGCCATATATAGCAGGTTTCAAAATCGATTAGAATTTCAAAGATAAAATAATATAAATTTTCATCAAACCATGTGTCGTCAACTCGTCATGTGCGAGTGCCTCTGGTGGTTTTCCTACCATACTCAATAATAATCAGTAACCAGGTTTTTCAGTGTTAGTCATTGTCATAATAGCATTAATTACCATCACCTGGTCATTCACATCACCGTTCATTGTGAACCAGAACTAATGTAAGTAGCTAACATACGGGATACCTCCATCATGGCTAGCATCATCATAACCTTAATGGAACCATACATATAGATCCATGCTATCATCATTATAACATCAATAGAAACATGGCTATCATTTACTACTATCACCATCATGATATCAATAGAGAGTACATATAACCATTAATTATATCGTAATCATAATATTAATAGAGGACATACATAACCATCACATTCGATGATAATGGAGTCACATTTCTGGATCCTCAGCCTGAGTTACTCATAGACTAAAGTATGCAAGATAATGTCATATTAGGGTTAGGAAACTAGAGTGGGCACTACATAACGTATGTTATCATCCTCTTGAGGCCTTCTCCGACAAGAAGAAAAGGAGGGGCGAGAGGGGACATCTCTGATGAAGGCATCATTTTGCATTAAAAAATGGGGAAGCATCCTTGTTGATAAATACTGCAAATGAGGGGGAAGCAACCCCGTTGATCAGTATTGCAAAGGAGGGGGAAGAGATACAATTCAAAACTTGAGTGACAAAGGAATAAGAGAAACCCAAGTAAAGTAAGAGAAGGTGTAGATATAACCAGTTGACTCTATTGAAGGTGTTGGGTGTGGAGCCTGATTATCTTCTATATTCAAAAGTACCGTCACATTGGACCCCAGTTCAAAATGGGGGCGGCAACGTCGCCCATAAAATATTCGCTGTAGGGGGGGTCCAGGGGGTGGCGGCTGTGACGTTTGGGAGCCCCCCCTGGCGGGGGGTTTCGGGGCAGCACCCCCGAAGCTAAAAATAGCTGTAAAATTGCCTTGTAAAAGTATTGTAATTTCTAGTCAATCTGGGTCGTTCATTAGGCGGATGATCTGACGATAGAACTTATGTTTAGTTTAGGGTTTTTTTCCCTAGAAGGCAAACCCCTCTCTTTGTATGAGGGTATTGTATTTGAGGCTGTGAGATAAATGTGTATTTGTGTGTGAGCAAGAAACAGAGAGGTGAGACTGTGAGAGAAGACAGAGGATATTACAGCGGATTTGCTGTAGGTTGTGTCTCTTCATTTTGCTGGATAATAGAAAGGAAGGATTGGCTGTTTGGGGTGGACGCAGCCCAAACTGGGTGAACCACGCATATCTGTGTCTCTCTTGTTTTGTGCATTTTCTGTGTTTATATTTCTGCAATATTTTATGTGTTCCAATCCTCCATAATATTTAATATTCTAACAGAAGGATTTTGAGAGGCCATCTTGAAAATAAGGGATTTCTGTCTAGAGGTATGGATTGAGTGAAGGGCTTCTTAAGCCAGACTAATAATCTCATGTATCTGTCTATCTGAAAGAAAACCATTTTTTTCGGAGGAATTGCAAAGGGAAATGGGATGAAATTGGCTAAATGAAGCAGGGTTATTGAATTTAGGAATAAGAGCTAGGAAGGTGGAGTTGAAGGGCCCAAACATTTGACCTAAAAAACGAGATTATTCAATAACATAGAGAGATCGTAACCTATGAAATCCAAAAAATTGATGTACAATACAATAGGAATCCCATCGGGGCCAAGATTTTAATATTTTTGGAAGCTGTGAAGTACATTTTCTAGTTCCTTCTTGGAAATCTCTTCCATAAGCATATCATTGTCTTCCTCTTCAACAAATCAAGGGAAATGTTTAGACACTTGGAGAACCTACTCAATCATGAATTTGTCTTCCTATTTGAAAACACCTTTGAAGTATGAACAACCTTCTCTTGAAATATGAGAGAAAGAAGTAGTGAAAACATCAGACGCGCCTGTAATACCCCAAATAGTATTTATGGTTTTCCAATGGTTTCCCACTCTATGTAAATATTTGGTACTACCATCCCTTGTAGAGAGCCAAAGGGCTTGACTCTTTAAGTGCTATTCTTTGTCACAATCAAGAAGAATCACCTCTCTAGTTTTTTCAAGCTCAAAAAATTGGGCATGGAGATCAACCAAAGTATTTGGAAGGAGAGCTGGTTCCAAAGAGATTGAATGTTGGATTCTATTTCCAATAAGATTTTGGAGGATTCCTCCAACTTTTTCCAAGCCCATTCGCATGTGATCTCCTTGTATTTTTTGAGATTCTGTTAGAATTGAAGGTAGGGAGATTTTGGAGAGTTAAGGGAGAGATGGGACTAGCTAGTCTTGAGGAGGGATAGAAAGGAGGGGTCATCTAGCCAAGAAGGGTTTAAATTTAAGGGACATGAAGGTTTATTAGGAAAGGTGTTCAAGTTGAAGAAAATTGGCATGTGATTTGAATTCCCCCCAATAGAAAACCATTACTTGATTTTGAGGTTGGATTCTAACAGGTTCTTCGAAATGAGAAATTTGTCCAATATTTTTGCAATTATGGTTGGGCTAGATCGATTATTGACTAAGTGGCATGACTTTTATTAGAAGGATATCACAAATATTGAGGTCATCCAGGAGGGAAACCATATAATATGACAAACAATCTGGTCTAGTAGAGGGCCCCCAGTGTAACACACCCCTTCACCATCCATAGCCCATACTAACAATAGAGGAGTGGATTACGGTCATAGACTCAATATCCATACTCTAGTCATGAAAATGGAGTCTCAAAATTTCCTCGTCCTTCAACTTCTTCAAAACTAGAAACCAATGTCACCATTGCATTCGTCTCATCGAGACCCTTCCGGCAATGTAAAGCTGACCTCATACCAACTTATGGATCAAAATATATGATCTTTCAAATGTATACTCCTTTACTTCCTAGCCATGCTAATGGAAACTGCCATGTGATACCCACGTGGTGCCCTCACTGCAACCCCAACCCACTAGGGGTTCTCCTTAATGTTATGTCACCATTACATTTTCAATGTTATTAGGGCCAAGAGGCCCTCCCCCCATTGAGAAAGTTGGGGTTGGCCTTTTCGCGAGAAAGCCCTTCATGCACACTTCAAGGTGTCGACCCCTGAATTCTGACCTTTCCTAGGCCTAATTATCGACCAACGACCTAGTGGCCCAGCCTAACTACGTCGATTGATCCTAACTCGCCCGACCCTTGACCTGTGGGCTCTCACAATGAGTTTTTGGCCTGTTCTGCAAGATTTTATACTTACAGAATTTTTGTGAACTTCCTTTTGATTTCACATAGGCCCAAACTGTTCATGATTCAACTACCTTTAAGAAAATAGACTTGTCATCTACAATATCAGAAGTTGAAATCTGAAATCTCTTAGACGCTTGCCACACCTTGACCATGGAATTTATAGTTCATTGTACCTATGTTATTAGCTAAACTATGTTGATGCACATAATGCTTACTCCTAGAATTCATTGGGACAACAATAAAACTTGGATCATTAACGAGCCCATAAAACACATAGGTGTGCATCTTAGTGCACTTCACCAATTTTACAAGGAACCTGACCAATTCCCAATCACATCTTAAAATATGCATCTCCTTCATTCCATTCAATTCACATACTCAACACAAATGATGGAATCAATCAAAAAACATGCCAACCAATGATACATGTCAATTTGAATGAAGTAAGCACAAAGATTCATCATCTCATCGTGACTAGAAAATCACTGAAATTGAAGCTCATAAAAACACATGTAGAAATTCAACCACTTGCTCAGTAAAATAATATAGGAATCAACATTCCACATTCACACACGAATTTCCCATTCCTCACTATTAGCCTAAGCATTTAACCAATACAATAAACATGTCCATATCATTCAAACATATGAAGCACAAGTAAATACTTGTCTTATGTAGAAAAATAAACTAGCAACCGAGATTGGAACTTCAAATCTCCACCCAACCTCAGACGAGTTGCAACTAATATTTATTGCAGTTGTCATCCCTGAGCCAAATTTTAGAGCTTGAGGAGAAGTGCTTAAGGGAAAAACTAAAGCTTCTCACAACACCAATGAATCCAGAGATAACACCATCTCCATCCCTGCCAAACCAACTACACTAGAGAATCCAAATGCTAATCCACCTCCACCCAAACGAGGCCTACAAACTCCTGGTGTTACATCTCCTGGGGTTAGGGTTTTGGTTGTTTATGGTTTTCTCATGTTTTCCAATAATAAATAGGCCTTTGAGCCTCATTGTAACACAATTCAGAGACATATAGCCGCCACATCTCTTCTCAGAGATAAGCTACCATCACCAGAGCTATCTTATTTCCATTCTGTTTGTAAGCATAATTCAATATTTTTCTATTAATGAAATGAAGTGTTTTTCTGTTGCATCTCTGTGTTTATTATTATATCTGTAAGTTGTTGTGTTCCTATTTAAGTTCGGATCAATGGTATCATAGTGGTCTTCTCTTTCTTTGTTTTTCTTTGCATGTCCCCAATGAGGTTAGGATATCAGGAGTTAGGGCTTGATCTGGTTGAACCATTGCCTCACAAAACTCGACTACCTCCAAATGGCAGAAGAAAAGAAAGACGAGGGGGCAAGAGATGCTTTCAAAATGTTACTCGAGGAAGCCCTCAAGCGACAAAGGGACGTGATGATGGATAAATTTGCCCAAATCCTTCAACTATTACCCACAGGCAATGCATCTTCATCCAACAACCACTCTGGAGGCGCCACTTTTAAGGTACAAGTTAGCTTCAATATTCCCATATTCGAAGTCTTGATAGATGCAGACATTGTAGATAAATGGTTAAATCTATTGGAAGGATATTTTTCAGTTCATGACTTTTCCAATCAGGAAAAGATTACTTTTCACTTCTCAAAGCCACCCCACACGTCAAGAACTGGTGGGAAACCTACTACGAACAAAAGGACGAGAGTGAACCCTCACTGTTTTTAGTCGCAGCCACTTGGAATTCTTTCCGAGATGCCAGCAAGGAATAATATTAACGTATTGGGAGCTATGAAGACAAATACATAAAGTGGACCATGCTACGGTAGGGAAGGGACCAAGATGTGCCAACTTTCACAAATATTTTCCACACCCTTCGCACGAAGCTGGGTATCAAGGATACTGAGTGGCATTTGATGCTCAAGTACCACGACTGTTTACACAAGTACATCTAGGACAAGATGGAGTTCCTGGACATTTCCTCACTCGGCATGACGTATCAATATGCTATCAAGATTCAGTAGAAGTATAAACAAAAGAAGCAAGACTTTGATCTGAAAATAAAAAGAAAGGAAAAGGCACCCCCAAACCACATAACAAAGAACCAAGCGAAGGCGGGGCTACCCAGGACAACCCACCGAAGCCGCAAGAAAATAACAACACCACGAAGGTGAAGAGGGACATGAGAAAATGGTGTGACTTCCATAAGAGCTCCACTCACAATACGAGTGAGTGTCAGGCCAAGCAGTCACTAGTGGCCGAGTTGAAGGCTTATGAATCAGATGGAAGTTCCGACTTTGAATCAGAACCCGATAAAGGAACTGAAAAATGGAAGTAGATCATTGATGCGGTGCCCAGTGCCACCATGGCCACCACCAAGATCCATAAGATTGAGCTTGAAGATCTAGAGGAGGGGGAACGCCTCTTCCACTCACAAATGTGGGTGAAGGGTTCTCCGCTGCAGTTCATTGTTGACAACGGGAGCCAAAAGAACCTCATTTCAGCAGATGTCATGAAGTGGCTAGGCCTAAAGACTACAACACATCTGCAGTCGTACACCATTGTGATTATTACTTTGGCTAATAAGTTATACAAGATACTAGAGGTAGCCCCGCCTACCACCATCTCTTTGATCATTGCAAAGAAATGTAGTAAGATCGTTTCCTAGACCAGGAAATTCTTTTTCCTTATTATTTCCCCCCATGGAAAGAAGAAGGTTATGGCCATGGCTTCTGGGCAGGGCTCCTTTGCACAACACCAACAGATGGACAAGGTCATGGAGGAGTACATGGATATTTTCGCCTCGTTCACAGGGGTGACTTTGCATTGTTAGGTCAAGCACTCCATCGATTTCACCCCGGGCGCGCCGCTGCCCAATGGACTGATCTATCGACACTCTTTTATGGAGAACGATGAGATCCAGAGGCAAATTCAAGAACTATTGCAGAAAGGGAATATTAGGCCAAGCTCATCATCTTGTGGGAGCCCAATTGTATTGCTACATAATAAGGATGGGACTTAGAAACTCTGTATTGAATATTGGATGTTGAACAAGATCATTGTTCGGAATAAGTACCCAATCACACAGATTGATGACCTTCTGGACAATCTCAAAGGCGCCAAATATTTCAGCAAGATTGACTTGAAGTCGCATTATCACTAGGTGCCTATCGAACCCTCCGATGTGTGGAAGACTGCCTTCCAATCCAAGGAGGGCCTTTTTGAATGGTTGGTCATAGCGTTCAAATTGATGAATGTCCCTGCAACCTTCATGAGACTAATGGATGACATCTTGCGACCCTTCGCCAATGCATTGATGGTGGTGTATTTAGATGACATCTTGATATTCAGTCAAAGTTCGGAAGAGCACCTCCACCATGTTCGACAGTCCTTCAAACCCTTTGACAACACTAGTTGTGTGTTAAATTAGAGAAATGCACCTTTGGCCTGACCCAGGTTCAATATCTGGGATACATCATTGATGAGCAGGGGGTACGTGTGGACCCATCCAAGATACAAGTCATTCAGGACCGGCCAACCCCAACCACTCTAACAGAGCCCCACAACTTTTTGGGTCTTGCCAATTTCTACTGTAGGTTCATGTTGGGGTTCTCTCATATCACTTGGCCTTTAAGTCAAGTCACCAAGGGCGGAGCGAAAGCAAATTTTTTTTTGTCACAAACCCAACAAAAAGAGTTCTTTGAGTTGAAGAATCGCCTCTATTTTGCACTAGTGTTGACATTACCAGACCTGTAACAAGCATTTTATATTGAGACAGAGGCCTTCGACTATGCTATTGGTGCAGTTCTTACTCAGCATGGGCATCCAATGGCTTACCACAGTGAGACATTTTTAGACATAGTTCGAGAGTACCCCATTTATGACAAAGAAATGTATTCATTGTGCAGGCCTGCCGTCAATGGAAGCATTACATTATGGGGAAGGAAATGGTCATCCACACAAACCACTGACCTCTATAGTTCTTATAGACACAAGGGAAGTTGCAGAATGATCGCCATAAAAAATGGTCCACCTATTTGTAACAATTCCATTTAAACATTAAGTATAAGAAGGGCAACACCAATAACGTTGTTGATTGCCTCAACCGACCAACAGTCATGGCGCTGATCACTGTGCTCAACTCCTATGGGCACGAGACATCGAGGTGGTCACATCTTTACAGAGTGATCCAGAACTCGGCAGCATATACCAGACACTCCTGGAAGGGAAGCAAGTTCCAAATTTTCACCTTCAGGATGCACTGTTATTGTTACACAGTAATTTGTCACTGTCTCCCTGTCAGTCTCCCTACTGTGTCATGAAATCAAATCTATCATGCTCATGCTCTATGAACTGGCCAAATGACCCTCTTTGCCAAAGTTTATTTCATCATCGCTATTGTTATTAAAATAACCGCGCTGACTGGCGGCTGATAGTGCAACTAACGCGCTTCCAGCGCGGAAGCACACGGGTTTTCTGCGCTGGTCGAATTTCATGAGACAACGCATCCTATGTTTGTATTAAGTCGCGCTGACATAGCCTCCTCCTTATTAAGATGCGACGTCAGCGCTCCAGTCCAGTTATACACCCGCGCTGATCCTGTTTGGGCGAGTTTGTTCTAACAGCCAGCCTTCCAGATGACTCCAGACCTGGTTGTTGGCCTTGTGAATGTCGCTGTCCCTTCTATGGCATGTATGTTCGTCATATGAGCCACCTTTCTTGGAGATAAGCTCATCCTTCCACCATTCATGGAGACTCCTTCTCCTATATAAGCCTCTACCATTACCATGAGCAGCTAGTTTTGGGACAGAGTGGAATTCATAGTGTTTTTAGTGCTGCTCCTAGTAGGCAGTTGGTGTGATAAGTATGGATTGCTAGAGAGCTTAAGGAAGGTTGTGAAGTCTTGTTGTCTTGTGTGAGAGAGAGAGAGTTGGTTGTCTTGGGATATCTACCTCCAAGGGTGAATGCTTATGAGACTTACTGGCTGGACCCTCTTGAGAAGGACTCAACGTTAGAACATTGGTTGTACCTTTCTCTGTTATTGATTAATAAATAGATGACTACTATTATGGTTCCATTCTCATTTGTCTTTGTAATGGTTAATGTGAATTACATCCTTTCTGACTAATGTATAATTGCTTTTATTAGATTTCACGCTTGTGTTTGTTTCTCTCTTTGCATGTGCAGGTGTCCATCCACGAGGATAGTGGAGGATCGTGACCGACTAGAGCAAAGGAGCGAGAGCGGCACCTCTTCATCAAACAATAGCGCTGGAATCCAAGTAGGTGTTCATTGCCTACCTTTTAATTGCAATTAGGAGCTTGCATACTAGCATTGATTGATTGTTGCTAGACCCCTTCTAGGCTAGTAGGGATCGCCTCTATCCGTAGAGGGAATTTACCTCTCCAACAATTTGGCGACTCCGCTGGGGACGTTGCCTGTGTCTCTTGTTGTTCATCCTTGTTTTTGAATTTGATTGTTATTCTCTTGTCAAAGATTGGGGATTAGTTCTTTGCTTTTAGATTTCCTGGTCCACTCTGGGAAATGCCTTAATTGTTTAAAAAGATATTACCTTGGTCTGAGAGCTTTTGGTTTGATTTTGCCTGTTTTTTTTAGCCTCAGCGCGGTTTATATCAAAACAGTCGCCCTGACGTCGCGTATCTGTTTCTTTGACTTCACTGTCATCGCGCCTGTACGTTTAATAGTTGCGCTAACCTTGATTCGAACTAGCACAATTAAGCCGTGTACTTCCGCGCTGACAGCGCAAAGTTGCTACGCGTGTTGTCTGGTCAGCGCTGAGTTGCTGAGGGTCACCCGCGCTGATACTGTAGAATTGAATTTTGTTCGATTTTGTCTCCTGAGCCTGTTGGTTTGACTATCCCCTGCTCTTTCCACCTGGTCTATGACTTGATTTCTATTGTCTGAGCTTTGAGATACCTGCTTGCGAAGTCTTGTTCCACAAGGGTTCGTTTATTGCTTACTTTTTGGTTTTGCAAAAACCTTCCTCTTCGCTTTCGCTGCTTGGTTTGTATCGTGCCATGACTTTTACAGTTGTTGGAATGTGTTAAATCCCTGTTTGACTGGTTTTAACCCCCATCCTCCGGGTGTTTGCTTTTCTCCATTGATTTCGCACCCTAGCCCTAGGGCATCTAGTGGCCGTGTGTGTGTCAAGCCTTCTGTGGAAATCTTGTTTTCTCGTTTGACCAGCCAACTTTAGATTTGCTTTTTACACTTGCTCAGTGATTGCTAAAGTGTTTTTGGTTGTTTTCCAAGCGATTTGCTTCCTCCTTGTTTGAATTCATTTTTGTCTTGCTGAGCTTAGATCACATAGCTCGTACAAGCCTTAGTTTTTCCTTTGATTTGGAAAACTGTTTTGGTGTCTTGGGAACTTTGTTGCATTTTCATTGAGTGATTTTATTCCTTTTGCTCGGTGTTGCTATCTCTCAAAATTCATTTTAAGTGCTTTGTGCCATTGAAAAAAAAAATCAAACTAATATCTTTTGCATTCAATAGTTAAAAGGGAAAAAGAACATTTCATTGATTTGTATTCTCAAAAGGAAAGTTTCGTTTCCTTGCCATTAGCTGCATTAGATTGTTTGATTGCTTGTGTTCATTTTGTTTGATCGAAAAATTCTTAACCTTCTCATAGTTAGAATTCATCGAACAAAATGGTATTCTTTGGCATGTAGTTTGCATCTAAGTAATTGTGAGAGATCACACGGTAGGGCCTGAAATCGAAACTTAATTCAAGATCAACCATAAAATAAACTGAATAAACCTAAAAATGCATTGGAACTTAATGCAAATATCTAGAGGTCTAGGCTAGAGACGTGCTCCGGCGTCGTTAAACCTAGTCACTTTTGTTTTCACTCAAGGTTGGGTGACTCCTCCTTTTGTGACTCAACTGTGGTCTAGTACGGACTTGTGCTCCCACGTACCATCGAGTATATGGGGAGACTCCACTAGGTTATCATCCTTGATCCATAGGAAGCCGAGTCTGCCGCCTTGCGAGCCGTAACGCACCGAACACAGCATTCGGGAAGATTGACTGCAGTACGGAATGTTCTTGGTTCTCATACGATTGCCAAGGTGTATAAGTAGTTTTACAGATTGCTTGGTAAACCCTTTGCCTAGAATCTCCAGAGCAGTCACATTTGATCCTTTTCGAACTCGTTAAAATAAAAGGTGCCAGTGAGCGTCTTGTCACTTCGTGCTCATTAAACATTCGAAGGAGACTAGAGTCATCTTTTCGTCCTGTTCTCGACTCTTGAAACATGAAAAGGTCAAGTTTAGTTCCTGTGTCTTAAAAATTTATTCAGCCACGATAACATTATCTGGTTAGATCTTGTGTGTGTTAGCTTGAGTAGGATTCTTTTTGTTTGCTATGGCAACTTTTCCAGGGTTCACCAACCCAAGTTCTCCTCCTGACGGGAATCCTAGTCATTTCCCTCCTCCTGGGAATGTTGGTGCTCCTTATATGGCGACGTTATCCCTTCCGGGGTTAACTGTTGGGTTCCCTGTTTGGTTGTTTTCAACCTCTTTGGTCCCTGCCGTGTCGGCTGCTACTCCATCAGTCCCTCCACCTGAACAACATCATGTTGAACCTAAGGTGGATCTCTCCCCTTCGACGCCTACTTCTACGTCTTCTTCTTGTACTTCGCTTGGTGAAAGTCTCGATTTGAATAACCAGGTGGCCAAGAAGAAGAACAACAACAAAAAGAAGAAGAAGACTCCTAAGGGAGAGGCTACAAGTATAACTGTTACTCCCTCGAGCACACCTGAAGTCGGGCCCCCTTCCACTCCTCCGCGGAAGGTTAAGTTTCCTTGTCGATTATGCAAAGAGGACCATCTTCTTCGCGATTGTCCTGGCATTCCCAGGGTACTAGAAATATGGTCTCGCAATCTGGCCCACCCCTCATCGTCCTCTGAGGCTCACGGCGATGCTACCTCATCAGTTGGGAATGGCAAGGGAAAAGGGAAGATTCGAATCCCCTGCACACTTTGTGAAGGCAATCATCCCCTTCACCTTTGTCCACTCATGGATAAAGACTCCACTATTTTGGAAAGTCTCCCAGCTCCCTCGCCCCACCTCCCCATTGGATATCAACGTCTTTCTGCAGCTGCAGATCACTCGCCTCCCGACAATGAGATTTGTTCACATTCTTCTCTTGTCCAGGCCCCTCTTCCCAAACCTGGTTGTGCCTAGCCTGTTCCAGACCAACCATTGGTCGGAAAGAGTGTCGACTGGAGTTCACCTCCTGTCGACCACTCTGTTTCGGAAGAGCAAAATTCCAATCTTCTTCTCGTCTCATCAAATTCTCCGGAGCTTGATAATGGTTTTCCCATCCCAGCCTCTTCGGAGAATTCTGATTCAGTTCCTTCCGAGCAGGGGGGCAACCATATGGTTCCCCCACCAAGTAGTTCAGTCGTTTCCTTCGATTGGAGTCGTTTGACTACCCCTCTCCTTCCATCCCATGTGCCTTTGTGGGTCACCGCCTATGCCTCCCATATGGCGCTGCCTGACACTGTGTTAGATGAAGGAGCATCGGTTAGTCTTATGCCCGTTACTACTTGGCAGGCTTTGGGTTCCCCATCGCTTGTACCTGTCGCACCAAATCTCACCGCTTTTGACGGAGGAACAAGTCAACCATTAGGGATCCTTCCAAAGTTCCCTATCACTATGGGAGGCAAGACTGTCTATATAGACGTCTCGGTTACCCAAGGTTCTTTAGACTTCAGTCTTCTCCTTGGTCATGACCATGTGTATGCCATGGGAGCCCTTATTTCTTCACTTTTCTGTGTGCTTTGCTTTCCACACGATGCAAGAATAGTGACAATGGATCAATTAACGTTGGTTCGTCCAAGAGCCCCTCCGGCACAATTGTCCTTCCCTCTTGGTTCTCATCCACCAGTTGCATCTGTCTCACCCCAGATCAACTACATGGCCACCTCTCCCGTGCCTATATCCAGCAATGTCGCCGTCGTGTGTAATGTCCTGGGGGAATTGGGTCCTGACTTCGGAGACATTGACCTCCCACCGGAAGCGCAACTCTTGGAAGCCCCGACTTCCTGTTCATTATGATGAAGTTCAGGCGGAGCATAGTTCATTTTCCTATGTCAAGCTCCCTAGAAAACGAAATTAGGTCTGGTTCGAGCATAGTTCATTTTCCTATGTCAAGCTCCCTAAAAAATGAAATTAGGTCTGGGCGAAGCATAGTTCATTTTCCTATGTCAAGCTCCCTAAAAAATGAAACTAGGTCTAGTCGGAGCATAGTTCGCTTTCCTGTGTCAAGCTCCTTAAAAAATGAAATTCGGTGTACGGAGCATAGTTCGTTTTCCTATGTCAAGCTCATTAAAAAATGAAACTAGGACTAGTCGGAGCATAGTTCCTTGTCTTGAGTCAAGCTCGTTAAAAAATGAATCACAAATTTTCGAGCATAGTTCCTGATCTTGTGTCAAGCTCGTTAAAAATGAAACAAGGGTTATGAGGATAGTTCTTTTACTGTGTCAACCTCATTAAAAAATGAAACAACCTCCTTTTCCAAATCGCGTCTTGTGATTAAGATCTCGTAAAATACAAGTCGAGTCTTTCCAAGATCTCGAAAGTGAACCTTCATTCCATCCACTTTGTTGAATGCAATGAAGCTTGGGGGGCATGAACCTCGTTTTGCGTCATTATGCTCGGGGCATGTAAACTTATAACAAGCATAGTTTTTCGTTTCAAGCTTGTGTAAACATGAAACCGAATCCAAGCAGAGTTCTCCATGGTTCAAGCTTGTGTAAAAATGAACCCATACCTGAGTCACCTTTAAGCTCTTTTCTGACTAGTAAAATATGAAAAGATTGCCGAGTATTTTTCCTTTTTTGACTCGCTAAAGCGAATAAAAATGGAGGTCTTCTTTCAGCTCTTTTCTGACCGTTTAAAGATGAAAAGATTGCCGGGTTGGCCCTCTCGACTCGTTAAATGTAAATGAGAGGCGGTCGTCTTTAAACCCTTTTTCTACCGTGTAAAAATGGAAAGATTGTCGGACCCTTGTCGTTTCAGGTTCGTTAACGGTCACGAAGCGACGTGGTTTTGATCGCTTTTTTACTTTTTCAGATCAAAGTCACTACTTATGAAAAGTACTCCTCGGTCGTATTGATCGGGCGGTTCTTTCGAGCATCGTTTTATACTTTTTCGGGCTCGAGAGACACAACTTTA
>APFE030226677.1:61605-94631 GCA_000404065.3 Pinus taeda | reverse complement strand
ATTATATTATAGCATTAAAATGCTAATTCTTATATTAAAAGGTTATTTCTAAAAATAATAGGGAAAACTATATTAATTTCTATATAAATTAAACTAATATATTAAACCAAATCATATTAACAATTATAAATAATTAATATTTATAATTAATTAATAGCTATATAGAAATCAATATATTATAGAATTTTAATGCTAACTCTTCAACTTGATATTAATAATAAAAAGAACGGACTAATGAAATAGAAAAGGAGAGGGATAACTTACCTATTGAATGCTTTACCTGGGGATATGATGGCGTTTTTGGCGTTTTTGATTTCCCTCATCAAGGGAAGCCAGCTCCCACTAATCTTTGTACCATTGTCTCTGTTCAGGTTGTGAGGATGCTTGATAATTTCAAGTGCTTCTTTGATCTTTCGTCTCTGATGTTGCTCTTCTCTTGTGATAATGGATGCGCTTTCTAGGCAGATATGGTGCTTAGTCTTTGAGGAGTGTTCTGCCAGGGCTGAAGTACGAGATCTTCCATTTCTAATATCGGCGCCATGTTCCTTGAGCCTTGTCTGGAGGGATCGACCTGTTTCACCTATGTAGCTTTTCCCACAAGAACAATCTATTTTGTAGACTCCTTTAAGCTGATGTTTGTCAATATCATCTTTTACAAACTTCAAACCTTGCCTGATCGTACCAGGTGCTGAGAAATGAGTGATAATGTTTTTCTTTCTTAGGATTTTTGCGATTTTGTCTGTAACTCCATGGATATAGGGGAGAAAAACCTTACCATATTGAGGTTGGTCCTGAGCCTTGGGTTCATGAGATAACAATCTTCTTTCGGCTTTCTCTATGGCTTTTTTAATTTCCTGCTCTTTGTAGCCTATATTCTTAAAAGTTGAAACCAAATGCTTCTTTTCATTGTTTAGATGCTCTGAGTCGGAAATTCGAAGGGCTCTAATGGCAAGAGTGTTTAGGACACCAAACTTCTGGGCTGGGTGGTGGTGGGAATCAGCATGGAGGTAACTTTCTGTGTGGGTTGACTTCCTGAAAACCTTATGGCCCAGTGAGCCATCTTCTTTTCTGATGATTAGAACGTCTAAGAAAGGAATGCTCATGTTTTCTTCAAGCTCCATCGTAAATTTTATTTCTGGAGAGATGGAGTTTAAGTGAATGAAAAACTTGTCAAGTTCTGCTTTACCATGAGTCCATTTTATATTGGTATCGTCGACAAAACGCTTCCACCAAGCTGGTTTTAACGGATATGATCCTAGGGCTTTCTTTTCGAAGTATTCCATGTATAGGTTGGCCACGATTGGCGAAAGGGGTGATCCCATTGCCACACCAGATGTCTGCTCATAAAAGATTCCTTGGAAGGTGAACACAGTTGACCTTAAGCAGATTTCAGCCAGCTTTGCAGTCCCTGGATCAGTAACATCTTTTATAACCTGAATGGCTTCATCCAGAGGAATCTTTGTGAATAACGATACCACGTCAAAGCTTACAAGGATGTCATCACGTTCTATCTTTTCATTTTTAATAAGATTCACGAAGTCCTGGGAGTCTTTGATGAAGGAATCGGTATTTCCGACAAGGGGTTTAAGAATTTTAGCAACATATTTAGCAAGTTCATAGGTTGGGGAACCAATAGTATTAACTATCGGTCTAAGGGGGACCCCTTCCTTATGGATCTTGGGTAATCCATAGATCCTAGGTATAGTTTCACAAGAGGGGATTAATTTCTTCTTTAATTTTCTGTCAAGGTTGGAGTCTGAGATGATCTTTTTTACATCTTTCATGATTTTAGGGATGGGATTACTGTTGAGTTTCTTATAACTGCCACAATTTAGGTGATCATTCATTTTACGAACATAGTCTTCTTTGTCCAAGATGACTGCTGCTCCTCCTTTATCTGCTTTAAGAACCACGACCTTGTCATTGTTTCGCAAGGATTTGAAGGCTTTATGTTCTTCTTTACTCAAGTTGCTTCTGGGAGTTTTGGCTTTCCTCATGATGAGAGAAAATTCCTGTCTCAATGCTTCTTTATCTTCGAGAGGAAGGTTACTAATCCCATCCTCTATGCTAATCCCACCCCTGTTCCGACCTCTAGGTATTCTGGGGTGCTAGACTCAACAATATTTTCAACCGGGGGCGCGCTTTTTATTTCGCTCACACTCGTAGCCGAACCCTCAATCTCCTTGGGTTCCTCTGGAGTGTTGGATTTCGTAGGGTCTGCAAACGAAGACATGGCTCTCTCCAAATGGCTCTTACCGTCTTGAACCTTCCTTATATCACTATCGAAGTCATTAATGACATCATAGTGCTTGTAGGTGCATGTATCATCATAATTTTATCAAAGGGTAATTAGTGGAGGGAGGCAACCATGCATGCCCCCTCGATTGAGTGGGCTGATGATGGTGGTACCATCCCCTCCCACATTTGGTTAGTGTTACTCACCCCATCTGAGGCTATCTCCCTATTCATGGAATGCAATAGATCGAAATCTTGGGAGAGAATATAGTGGTATTTTTCAGCAAAAAAGAGGATTCTATAGTGGTCCAAGGGGAGGAGAGAAGAAAATTTGAATTGGAACATGCTAGGATTTCCAAATAGTCACCAACTTTGTTGCCTGGGCACCTAATGTGTGAGGGGATAATAACAGGATATGAGGAATGAGGGAAATGATACAAGTGATATGATTTTCAAGCCTCTATTTGGAGGAAATATTATCCACTCATGAGCCATTAATGAGATCTTTTAACACTCATATAACCAAGTGAAAATATCCTTCAACAATAAGTTTATTGAAACTCAACAATTTAACATCAAAGATACCATTTTCTAAGTCGAACAACTTAGATGCATTATTTATATTGAGGTCCATGGAGCTTACAAAGATGTACACTGGACAACCAATAATATAATGGAAGGGGTCTCCAAAACCTAAAGCACCCATATTTTCTTTGGAAGCTTCTTTGAAGTTAAACTTGAGAAATCTAAGGGGAAGGGGGACCAAGCAGAGGGGGAGGGGGATGCAAGGGAGGCAGGGGGGAGGGGGGAATGAGAGGAGAGGGTGGAGGGAAATATTTCCCAAGATGGGAAATTTCATAGGAGTTGTTGAATAATTATTAAGGGACCAAGGGCCTAGTAAAGTGGTTTTCAGAAAGCTCTATAGTGCTCTATGCCAAATTGAATTGACATTAGGCCATTTTCCACAAAAAAATACATCCATTTCTTTCCTTCCATATGGATAAAAGTAGGAAACCCAAAGTGAGGATTCAGACACGATTGATGATGGGATTATGAAAGGCTGCAGATCGCTAAGATGTTATAGTTGTTGTTGTAACTTATTTTTACCCTAGTTTTTTTCCTTTATGTTGAAAAAAGAAAAATAAAAAGAAAAATAGAAAAAGAAATAAAGAAAGAAATGCAATGAAAAAAATGAGAAAAAATAAAAAAATAAAAAAAGAAAGAAAAAGAATAAAATGAGAAAATGGATATATATATAATAAAATCCCAAAGTATGAGAGCAAATTCAAATACCACACCATTTTGTTTAATTATTATTTTAATCCTTGAATAAATTTCTAAAGGGATATGTTTTATTTGAAAATAAAGTTGATTTGATGTTTTTTCTCTTTGCAATAAAGTACAATTGGCAACCAACGAATGGGACCATCTCCATCCGGATCAACGACGGAGGATGAGTTTAGGACCCCCCCGCACTTTTGGAGTTTCACAGGGGGGGAGGGTTTCAAAAATCAGATTTTAGATTACCTCCCGCTCATACGTGGCACTTCCACAATCATTTCGGGACCGCCCGCTCATATGTGGCGCTTCCACAATCATTTAGGGAACCCCTTCTCCTAAACCACAAACTACCCAGCCAACCCCCGCCCCAAACCTCCAAAAACTGCTTTGTCTTTCCCGTTCCGCTCTTGCACCCGCTCACACCTCACCACTTGTCACTTTCCTATTTGCTCCCACCAAATAAGCGTTACATGATTTAATTTTTCCCGAAAAATGGTTATGTAACCATTTTATCATTGATCATTCACACCAACGTCTTTAATGAGACGCGCCCAAAAACAATTAAACTTTTTTAATTCATTTGAACCCATATTTTAAAAACCACACATTATCTTGCATCCTCTTCTTTTAGCAATGCTAATGCGACCCCAAATTTCACAACGACATAACAATCATCAAACACAAATCATCATCATTTGTCTGGTAATTCACCATCTTAGCTAGAAATTTCCTATTCACAATGTCTTCTCAAAAAGGCAAGTCGAAATTAGTTATAGAAAGCCCTATATTTCCCTCTGTAATTAACTTAGATGAGCTCCCTTTGGTCGATAAGCAATACAAAATTTCAGAAACCCAGCGCGAGTTTGATCTTTGTGAACTCCACAACTGGGCAAACCAGAAATTATTAGATGTCAATGATGAATTGAGTATTTGGGAGTATTTCTTTCCCCAAACTCATACCTTCCCATAATTTGTCACCTAGTGCCATCTTAGCTATCTTTTTAGTAAGAGGGTTGTAATTGCCCAAAATAATGAAGTTCTATTAGCCATTACATTTGAATCCATTTTCAAAGCACTCCAAATCAATTTCCCATCTCTTTTGCACCATTTTTCTACTGATTCCCTCATGGAGATGTATCAAAAACTCACATTTCCTCAACAAGCCTGTATCTTTGAGTTATTACTACTCGAGAATTCTAAGTTGCATAGGACTAATCTACCTTATTCCACCTCAATTTTCCCATAAATGTCAAGGAAAGTCATATCCATGGTCACCTATATGTTAGGTTATCCTACCGATTAATATGAAGTAATATTGGGATTTTTATCAGTGTTCTCTGTTGGTAATAAGCCCTCATTGATTTTCAACTACAGTCAATTTATGGCAGACAATATTCATGATTAGTTTCTAATTTTTTTTCTGCTGAAGGTTCTTTTAAACACCAATAAGTTCTTGTGTATTTACTTTTATTTCATCAAGAAGATAAGTTTAAGTTCCCATTGCAGAAGTTAGATGCATAAGGAAAGCCTTAGTTAGTCATTCATTGGACTTCCTTGGTAAGGAAGAACACAAAAGAATACTCCTTCATTGATTTTGTAAACCAATTCTTGCATATCTCCTTATGTCTTCACAACAACAATGTTATAAGGATTTCACCTGAAATTAGAAGAATTCTGCACCTTATTGAACAAGAAAAAGTTGGAGACTGATACCTCTACCAAAATTATACAGAGATGAGAATATATGGATGTGAATTTCCTCCCTACAGGTTACCAATATTTGTGCCAATAAGATTTTTTGCCTTATAATACATCAAGCAAATGATGAACATGGATGATTTTCACTTTGTATTTAGGAAGCAGAAAACACAATTGAAGTTGAAGGCATAGATTGGCCCTTTTATTGTCAATACCAGAGAAGCAGCAAAGGAGGCAGATAATTTGTTAAAGCAAATGAAATTCAAGTTAAGTTTTACTTGGTCCTATGATCCCTTACAAATTATTTCAAAGTTGAGGGTTGAAAAAAAAACAACACCTTATGTACATACAACCAGAACAAAGATAGAACAATATGCCAATCAAGTAGAATGGCAAGAAAATACATTACAAGAAGTTGAGGAACAAATTGTTAGTTAAACATATTCACAAAATTCAGTTGCTCAAGAAAAAGAAACCAAAATACCAAGAGAAAGTTTGTCTCATATAGACTCATAAACACAAGCTACAAGTTTCACAATTTACAAAAGAAGAAAGAAGCCAAACACTAATTAAGAATCCTCAGAATACAAGAGTTCACAGGAGCAAGCTCTAGTGGTGCTGTCAGGTTTTCCTACCACTTCCTTTCCATAGATTGAATAGATAATAGATTCTCTTGTGTCATCTGTTTTTCAAGATACAACACAAAAAAATATTTTTGCTAGATACAGAGAAATTAAAAGGAAGAATGAAGCATTAAAGGCCACTACATATTCAAAATTTTGCATGTAGTCTTCCACTACACAACATAGACTTTGTTTGCACTTGATACTAAAAAGGGGCAATTGCAATTAGCTTTCTTGGAACCTAAAGTTCTAGTCCCTAAAAGTGCAAAAGATTACAAAACATCCATTTTTTATTTTGACACCAAACAAACTCATGTCATTGATAAAATTTACCTTCATAAGGAGGTCAGTGAAATGATATATTCCACATTGACAAGTTCAGTTATGGCAGCCTCTAAACTACAATCTTCCTTAAACAATATTCACACATAGTTAAAAATGGAGAGAGTGTCATCTTTAGCTAAAGATACCAGAATTAAATCTCTTGAAGATTTGGTGATCAAACTAGGATATGATCCTAATGATATTAAAGTAGTAGAAGAGATGATACATAATAAGAATGCTGACATTCAAGCATTGAGGAAGCAACGTAAACTTCCTACTACTCAACATCCATAAGCCAAGAAAATAAGTCAACTTGAAAAAGAAAAGGAAAATATGTAAATTGATAGTTGAACAAAATCTTCAAATTCAGAAGATGGACGCTGACATGGAAACACTCTTGAAACAAAAAGAGTAGCAACTCAGTATTTCAACTTCCATCCCTATAGAGACAACTTCTAAAAGGTACTTCAACAACAATGACATCTACAACAACAACCATCACAATAGAGACAAAATCTACTGATTCAATGGAACAACTGTCAAAGGCCATGGGAGACTTATCTTTGAAGGATCAAGAAATTGAAATACTCAGAATGCAGCTCCAAAAGATTCAGTAACAAAAAATCAAATATGAAAATGAATATTTGGCTGAGATTCAAAAGAATTACAAGTTAACTCAACAACTAGAAATTTATGAAAATGAATCTTTAATTGCACAGACTATTACTTAGGCTAAATAAAAAATTTGGATTGACATTAATGCATCAGTCACTGAGTTATGGCCTTCTATTGAAATTATTTTTGAGCAAGAATATTTATTGCAGAGATCAATAGCTGTAGCAGAAATAAAAGAATACTTGGACCATAATCTAGGAGATGCCACAAGGATAATCAAAGTTTTGAACTCCAAGACAAAAGATGAGCTTGAAGAATTCAACATTGAATACAGAATTGAAGCTATCGTGGAGGTGAGGAAAGTTATATCTAAGAGGAATTTGATACTAGAACTTAAAAATAAATGTCAGAATTTAGAGATTCAGATTAAGAAATTTCACAGGAAATTCAATACTTTGCATCAGAAAGGACTTCTAGGTTTGCATGATAGAGGTGGAAAATTGATTCCACTATAATATCATCAACACAAGTTACATGAAATTGCAGTGGATAAAACCAAGTTTGACAAAATTAGAGGAGTTATAACTGTGTAATGTCCCACCTTGGAAATGTTAGTTTTTTGTGACACTTAGATATGGTGATTTTGATGTAATGATATAAGATTATGGATGATAGACTTACGCACATGCTTATTTTCTATAGACTTAGTTTGGGTCACCTAGTTGATATGTCCTTATGATAATATCTATGGTTGTGTGTATAAGAAATGATTTTGGTTAAGAGCATATTATTGATGTTTTCTCTTTTGGTATCCTAGTTTGGACATAAGTGCATGACATGGATGGTGATTCAGGATTGAGACACATAGATCCATGGATGATCATGGTTATGTGGAACATATGGCTAATTATGATTTATGGATGATACATGATTTATATGATTATATATATTTAACTTTGTAATGAGCAAAATATGGAAGGGGACATGATTATTTTCAAATAAGGATGCTCAAATTATAAATCAATGTGGAAGTCATGATACATGATTTTTATGATTATATATGCTTAATCTTGTATTGAGAAGGATGTGACAGGGGACCTAGTTATTTGAAAACAAGGATGCTCAAATTATAAATGAATGTGGAAGTCGTAGTACATTATTTTTATGATTATATATGCTTAATCTTGTATTGAGCAGGATGTGACAGGGGACATGGTTATTTGCAAACAAAGATGTTCAAACTATACATGGTTGCGAAAGTCAGTTCTCTAGAACCAAAATGCCATGGAAGTCATGCCCCAATATTTGATAAAAGGTGAATAAGCTAATTATGAAATTCATTGATTCCTTTGATCTATGAGATTGTGATGTGTGCAGGTCTTGGAACAAGGCCTTACCAATGAACCATCAAATGGGTATGAGCTCACAATCAGTATCTTAAGGTGAATCATGGAGTTTCAAATCAGAGTAGATGAGAAGCCATGGAAATTAGGTGCAGAGTCCTAAATACATGAAAGATAAATACTTGGATATATAATAAAAGGATTAGGGCGCAAAGTCCTAAATCCATGAAAGATAAAGACTTGGATCTATAATAAAATGATTAGGGTGTGGAGTCCTGAATCCATGAACGATAAAGATGTGGAGTCTTGTATCTATAATAAAATGTTTAGGGTGCAGACTCCTGAAAATTTAAAAAGATCAATCTGTGGAATCTTGGATCTTTGGAGTAGATGAGAGCATGAAGTCCTCAATCTACTAAGGCACGCAAATGCATGTAATAGGGGTGTAGAATCTCTATTCTTTGGAAGAATATTACCACTCATGGGCAACTTAGGGGTGAATTTCCTTAATAAAACCTCTTTTCTGACAATCCTAGAGTGACTTTTTAAAAATAGAAAGTCATGTCTAGCATCCCAAGCATGACTTTCCAAAAATATTAAATCACCTTGCATATATTGGTAATCAAGTATAGTTGAAGGAAAATCACTTAACTTATCATTAATCATTCCTAATAATTCAATCTCAACATAATCCTCAATATTATTAATATTATTATTATTTTTTATGAGACTATGATATTATTATTAAAAGAGAATTACAAGCCACCTTCATCTCCTCAATCACTTCACACCTCTCTCCTTAATGATTCTCATGGCTCTATGTAAATCTCTCTCTTTTAATAATACATTACACTTTATTTTATGCACTCATCAAAGAATGGCATATTCCTCTTACACTCATGAAAGACATGTCATAAAAGATTCTTCTTATGCTCTCTTTAATGCATAAGTTACACTCTCCTTAACTAAGGCATGCATACCTCACCTTAATGGCATGAGTTACACTCCTCTAAATGGAATTCAAGGCATGCAAATTATTTCTCCTTTATGACAATAATTTGTTGCTCCTCCTATATATGTGTTTCATATATGTTCACTTAGAGGGGACGGAGGTGCATTGTGATACCAAGAGTTGGAGAGATTTACTATATTTATAATATATATATATATATTATATATATATATATATATATATATATATATATAATATATGAGAAGGAGAGACTTGGAGGGTAGCCAATTTATTTTGGAATGAATTTGAAATTCCTAAACTAAATTACTAAGTAGCTCTACTTGGTGGAGCTGACCATGAGTGGTATTGGAAGGAAGTTAAACTTATCTTAACTTTCCTTGGATATCTCTCTACTGCTGTATTTTGGTACTGTTTGTGAGCTTTTACAACTCGGGGGTTTTAGGGGGAGAAGTTATCCTTGGATATGGCTGAGTGGAAAACCATATGGTTCACAATAAGTTGGTAAGGATATTGGAGCTGATGCATACTCTCATATTTGGAGTTGTATATATACAATGTCAGGTATATTCATAAACACTCTTGAAGTTTTAGTTCATTATTAGTTTAAAGTGTTGTAGAAATTTCAATTTATAAGAAATTTCTACTTGTGAATGTTTATGTTATGAGCTAACAAATAATGAATGACAACTATAGCTGAGAATGTGCATGTAGGGGATTAAAACAACAATGTGTTGCCAAAGTTGTCAAGTTCAGTCTATAATGAATCTTTGTTCGTGATAGGTCATATCTATTATCCAGATTGAATATTCTATGTTTGATAACATGGTTTTTTCTTACTGTGAATTGGGTTGTTAGTTGAAACATATATATATATATATATTTATATATATTATATAATTATATATATATGTTGCACACAAATGTTTGAATAAATTATGCAATAATTGTAGTTCATTTTATATAAGTTTTTTTTTGTACAATGTTGTTCCAAACTAATTAACAAAAAGTCTTACATGTTGAACTATTCACGATGCCATGAGTTTGATGAAAATATAATATTAGCATAAATTTGAGTTTTATTTATCCATTTACAACTATAGATGATGTTTGCATTCTTAGTGTTTGACAAAAGTTTTAAATGAGATAGCAGGAATTTTTTTTTTTTGTTGTTTTAAATAATCACATCCTTGGGCGTTTTGGATGTGATTCAACCCAACATCAGGGGTTATCTGTGCCATAAGGCCCTATAACCCCCCATTTGATTCCAAAAAAATACTTTTCTGACCGAGATCATAAATATGGGCAATTTTGCATATTATTGCTGCCAACTTTGTGTGCATGTTGTCGAGTTTTTTGGTGAAGAATTAAGATGATTTAGTTTTTGTTTTAATATGCCAATATTTGAATTTTTAATTTATGAATTTTATGAGTGAAATAGGTTGAGTAAAAATATTATATTCATGTTGCTAAAGGTTGTCAAAATTGTCTGAAGAGATGATGGTCACCAAGTGTTTGACAAAATGCCTCAATGGCTGTATATTGTATGCTTGCAAACTATTTGTTGAAATGCCTCCATGGTTATAGCTTTTATGCACATAAATTCTTAAGAGTAAATGTTTCATTGACTATAGATTTTATGTACCAGAAACTTATGAATATATTATTTAATGGATGTAGTTTCCTATGTATGCAAGGTTTTGGTTTTGGTTTGTTTGTTTGTTTGTTTGTTTGTTTGTTTGTTTGTTTGTTTGTTTTTTGTTTTTTTTGTTTTTTTTTTGTTTTCATTTTTAAATGTAAAAATGAATTTTAGTAAATTTGCTAAAGTGTGAATATATCACGAGGAATTATGCCACTTTTATTATATAAAGCTATCATAAAAAAAAGGGTGTTGTTGGAAACAATTTTACAATGACAAATTCTGTAGCGTTTAATTACTTGTGCAAGTGAGCATAATAAGTTGTCCAAGTTGCATGTATTCATGAGTGTAGTCTTATACTTAAGTAGTTGTAGCAAACAACTAATTGTGCCTAATTTGGGCAAGTCCATTGTTATACTTGGAACTTTTTGAAGAATGATTTGCTTCTAAATTTGTAACAGTAACTACTCTCGCTGTAACATTCATTATACGAGTCTAATGATTGAAGCAATGTCATTATGCAAATAATTGTTTTTCCTTAATACTTGGGAATGAGGATTTTTAGATGATGAATTTGGAAACATTGTTGGGTCAATATATTTTGTGATTCCATTTTTCCATTTCATTAACATATCATTAAGTTTTCTGATGAAGAGAGATATATTCCTTCTTTAGTTACCTTATTACATGTATATTATTAATCATGTCGTTATATTGAATAGAAGCAGGACATTTTAGGTTCTTGTGGCATACTTTGTGGTTATGATGTAAAGATTCAATAAGTGGAACCTATTTAGAATAATCTAGGGGGGTCAAATAGGTTGATTAAGCTTAATGCTCAAACATGGCATTATGATGGAATTTATTTCCATTCCTACTTAGAACTCACGTATAAGTATGAAAAGAGCAGATGCTATGTTCTTTTAAATATGAGGAGAAATGCGTTTTGGAATTGGTTTTAAGGGAATGTTATCCCTCACTTCTTATGTTGTATTCTTATATTGAAATAGATGAAGGAACATGATCTTCATGATAACCAAGTTAGTCATATTATGATTATTAAAAATAGAAATAAAAAAATTTGAGTGATAATGTTCAATGTAATCTTTACTTCTCTACACTCTTGATGGTTGGTAAGGTGGGACCTTACATATGGTATCAGAGCCAAGTTAAAAAACTAGGGCCTAATGGGCCAACATGCTTGCTTGTAGGTTTATGCATGAATGATTATTTTTCATGCATGTTGAATTATTTTGTACGTTGACTCGAAAGCATATTTGTTGCATAAATGATATTATTATTATTATTATTATGTCATTTAGAAACTTATGAAAGAAAAAGAATGCCTTTTTATATTCCTTTATATTTTGTTAAGACAAATTATAAGAAATATGATAAAGGATTTAAAGTCATGTTGGGAAAGGACGTGCTTGAGAAGTTGGGGTTAAACCCAAACATGTGAATGGTTTGATTGTCAATGGGTGAGTGAAGTATGTGGAGTGGATGCATGGTTTCATATATGTTTAATGCATCATCATCAATGTGATATGAGCATACTAGCCATCTTTATAAGCTAAAATTGTATTTACCAAGAAAAATACTGCCCTAATCTAAACTATAGTATGATGACCTTGGTGTGTATGCTTTGGGAGTGTGTAACAAGTGTAAGGCCAAGATTCAATTAACATGATGATTGAGTTCGTCATGTTAATATTGACTTTTTTCTTACCTACTATAATGGAAACTTAATAGAAGCTACCTTGAAGGATGTCACTTTTAACTGTGAATGTAGATTCAAGAGTAACATATGTGCATTAATTTGGTGAGTTAAAATATGATTTGGGAAAACATTCTTAATGAGTAAGAATGGAATTCCTAAGATTTCTTTGACATGATTTTGTGTAGTTTGGGTCGACATTATGCATCAAATAACTTGAAATCACTCAAATACTAAGTTTATGTATGACCTTCCTAATAAAAAAGATGCTTAAATGACTAGAGCATGAAGGGTTGCGGAAGCCATTTTAAGGAACACTTGAAGGTTATGTTTTCCCTAAGTTATGTATGGATGTAGAATCCATACTAGCATATTATATATATTATATATATATATTATATATATGATGTATGGGTGTGGAATCCATACTAGCATATATCTATGAGCAAATGTATGGGTGTGGAATCCATACTAACATATATCTATGAGCTAAGTAATTCTTCTGGTTAGAATGAACAAAAATATTTTGATGAAATCTCATAGACATGATTAAGGAGGATTGATTATGTGTAATTAAAGTTAAAATGATAGAGATTTGTAACATGAATTTGCTTGAGATTTAAATCAATTATTTTATTTTTACTACAACTGAAGATACCAAGATTGGTATACTGAACACCATTAGGTGGTTTAGAATGTTTGGAATAATTAATTTTGATATATGGAGTCAAGTGTGAACTAGGTATCTATCCTCTAGTATTATGATTATTTTGTATGTGTTGGATTTAGGTAGAATTAAAATGATTTTCAAATGCTTGAAATGTAGAAAAATATTATTGTGATAAGTTGATGAAATATCTTTTCTATTAACTTAAGACAAATTAGATCTAGGAAAGCCATAATAGTCTCTTTAATGATTTTGTCAGTTTAACATTGGTTGAATCCTATTTAAGCAAATTAATTAGAGAAATTATGAGGATTGAACTCATGAACTGCTTCAAACTATTGCTAGTTAGGTGATCAAGTTAAAATTCATATTGTTTATGAATTTGATGGACTGCTTTCTTGGAATTTGATTATGAACAAGAATATGTGCTTGTGATATTTTTTGAGGGAGAAATTAAAGGAAAGTAAGATCACATTTTGATGAATTGGAATTCTTGCATGATTTAGAAAACTAAGATGATTGTATTATATGTGGAATGGAAGAGATTGATGGATTTAGGAATTTTGTGCTTGGATGTATAGTTTTTTTTTTTTTTCCTCTGGAAAAATCCATAACTTTTCATTATATAGAAAAATTACATATTGTAGATGTTGTTGCATATGTTGTAAAGAGTCACTGTGGACTATATACAAAATAGCTTGCTATGTTTTGTTTCAGATACACCACACAGCGTGATCTGCTATAATCTGTTGTGAAATAACCTGTAATATTTCTGTTTTAGGCCTGTACATAAGCCAAGCAGGGCCCTTTCAAAAATTTCCTGAAGTTTCCAAAAATTTTGAGTTTTTTCAAAAAATTACAAAAAACCAAATAAGTTGATCAAGGACCAAAGTCCCTCATATAATGTGGATCTATATATGGCCGGTGATAATACTGATATTCATTTGTCCCTCTCTGCTCAGTTATCACCCATTCGCCTCTGGGCAATAACGCGGCCTCCTTGGATAATTTGTCAGCATCACTGTTATGCTCCCTATAGATATGAGTGCAAGAGATATTGTTAAATTCTGCCTTGAAAATATTTACTTCGATTAAAATGTTTTTGATTGCAGATTATTGTGGTGTGATTTCTGAATGGGGTTCGGATTTTCCACAGTTTTCATGTTTTGTGGTCGACGTTTCGAGTCTGCACCTAGACTCATCATCAGGACAAATTTGTGAGGAGAAAAGAAACGAATTGGTAGGAATAAATATGTTGCTGAGTGTGTGTATGTGACAAGCAGAAATGCCATTGAACCAATTTATAATAATCTGAGTCCCCATATATATTTAATATGTTGCACAGGTGTCCCAAGGAGAAATGCAATAAGTGGCGCAAGGTAATGAGCTCAGCATAATTATTGGTTCCAGCGCCCAGTCCCATCTTGAATTTATAGAAGTGTTGTTCACTGATATACATGATGAAATCACCCCTACAGCCCTGTCGGTTAGCAGCTCCGTCAAAGAAATCCCAAGGAGTATTTTTTTCTATACAAGGAGGAGGATGTGGACGATGCTCTCTAGGAGGCGGAGGGTCAGGTAGTTCCTTGAAGGCAGAAATAATGCCAACCTCAGTGTGAGGCCAATGTGCTGGTCTATTTTCGAAGATGAGACGGTTACGAGCCTTCCATATATACCAACTGACTAGTAAGGGGCGGTTCAGAAGATTTGATCCCTTGTACCTATTGGTCCAATCGTCCCATGCACTACCTAGATCATTTCCATTCCATTGCCTTGTGAATCAGATAGTGGTAGATAAGGCATTCCAAAGAAAGAGTAAGACGTTACATCGCAAAAAAAGGTGGTCTGTAGATTTAGATTCACATTTACACAGAAAGCACCAGGTAGGCCCATGAAAAGTTCTGCAAGTTAAGTGTTCCCCCGTGGGCACCTTGTCTCTTAGAATGCACCAGAAGAAAAATTTAGTTCTCGGCAGAGCAGTGAGTTTCCAAATGTTTCTCCACCAGGATATAATCCTTTCTGGTCTCTTATGAATATTTAAAGAAATGTATCCAGATTTTGGGGAATATATGCCATTCTCGGCCAGGCACCATCCTAATTCATCATGTCCCTCCTTGATCCTGATGTGAGATTCAGATAGTGCTGATATATACTCTTGCCATTCCAGGTGCCATCTAGGAGGTAGGTCAAGTTGACGGGCTGATTTCCACGCTTGTGCAAATATCCTTGTGTTCTGTCGATCTGCAATATGTGAGATAACCCTGATCTCGTGGGAGTGGAGATACATGATGAGGTCTTGAGAGAGTAAGTGCCTTCCTCCACCTCCAATCAACGGATCCAGTCCAATCTGTGCCAGGGAGCCATCATTTATCCTCCATACCAGATTGTCTCTTATATGGGGCATGGAGTGAATCAAAGCCTTCCACACTGTGAGATGCCTGTCCTCGGCCAACTAGGCATTATGACCCAATCCATCAAATGTTGAGGCCAAATGTATTTGTGGTAAGAGATATGAGTCCATAGATTTTGACTAGTTAATAGGGTCCAGCCCATTTTTGTAGCAAGGGCTTGCGCAAATAGGGGGAGATCTTTTAATCCCCAGCCCCCCCATTTCTTTGGCAGGGCAATCTTTTGCCAGCTAATCTAGGCGAATATTTTTTTGTCTTGATTCCTAGCCCAAAGGTACCTGTTGCACAGTTGCTGCAAGCGAGATAGAATATTCCTGGGTATCCATGCAAGTGCCATCCAGAAAATTGGGGTGGCTTCCAGGACTGATTTGATAAGTACCAACCTTCCCACCCTGGATAAGTATCTATGGCTCTAGCAGGACAGTCTTTTCTCAAATTTTGAGACAAGCCAAACCCAATTTGCTATCCTCTGGCTAGTGGGTTTTAACCAAAAACCCAAATATTTGAGTCCTCTGTCCATTGGGTGGATACAATATGGAAAAACTTGTTGAGCATAATGAGTTTCATGGACAGAAGTACGAGCAAACGTGATAGTAGATTTGAAATGGTTGACAAGCATCCCAGATGCTGATGAGAAAAGGAGAAGGATCCTGGAGAATGTAAGAGAATCTTGGATGCTACCATCCATCATGATAAGCACGTCATCCACAAATAGAAGATGGGTAAGAAAGCAATCATCTGAGATCTTGAGGCCACAAAGGTCTCCTTCCCTCTTGGCCGATGCAATTAAACGACTGAGGCCTTCCATGACAATAAGAAAGAGGAGTGGAGATAAGGGACAGCCGTGCCTAAGCCCTCTTTCGGAATGGAAGAAATGGGAAGCTGAGCCATTTATGAGAACACTAAAAGTGGGGGTGGTAATGCAGGCCATGATCCAAGTAATGAAATTATGTGGGAAACCCAGATGGATGAGCAAAATCTTGATGTAGAGCTAGCTGACCCGATCGAAATCTTTCGACAGGTCAATCTTGAGAATGATCCTTTTGAGGTGCCTGGACCAAATAGAATGTAAGGATTCTCGGGCCGATCCTATGGCTTCATGAATCTATCTAGCTTCAAGGAAGGCAAATTGTTGAGGAGTATTATGCCCGGAGAGAATAAGTCTGAGACGATTTGCAATAATCTCAGAAATGATCTTGTAAAGACAATTGCATAAAGATATAGGTCTGTAATCATTAAAAGAGGAAGGAGAATCAGACTTAGGGATGAGAGCGATAAAAGTCGAGTTGATGGCATGATATAGGGATCTAGAAGCTCTGCTCTCCTCCACTACCTTCAGTAGGTCTGACCCCAGTATCTCATAGAAGGCAAGATAGAACTCAATAGTCCAGCCATCCAAGCCTGGACTCTTATCCTTTTTGAACCATTTTAAAGTGCCTTCTAGTTCCCCAGATGTTACCGGTGCAAAGAGCTCTTCTGCATCTTCCTCATTTACAAATCTAGGAAAGTGACCTGCCACATTTATAATATTAGCCAAATTTGCATCTAGAGGACTCTTATAGAGGTTCCTGAAGTGTGAAGTACCCAGGTGAGAGAGCTTGTTGAAAGAGTCAGCTAGGCCTCCCTTAGGTAGAGGGAGATTCCAGATAGTATTAGCAACCCTTCTGCCCTTTGCATAATTTTGAAAGAATCTTGTATTGTCGTCACCAGCTTTTAGCCAAATGGCTCTACTCCTCAGTCTTTGGAATTCCTCCCTCGCTTTTAGAATAGGGGCCTTCTGATTTTCCATCTCGATCAGGCGTGCCTTGTTATCCACTGAGATGAATCCCAAACTTCTTTCATCTTATAAGGAACTCAGTTCAGATTCAATGTGAGTGAGCTGTGCATTTTCCGAAATAAGCTTTTCCTTAGCCCAATTGATGGAGAGGTGTTTGAGCTTGGAAAGGTTATTGTAGAAACCCTTTGCCAATGATTCCTCTCCGTTGATAGGCTTGGCGATCTAGAAATCAGAGATCAATTTTATGTAATTAGGGTCCTTCAACCAAACGTGATTGAATTTAAAGGGGGCTTTCGGCTTTTGGTGAGGTCCATGGATTTCCAGATATATAGGGGAATGATCTGAGATACCCCCAGAGCCTACCCACTGCTTGTAATGATGCTGACGTTGAATAAGTGGACCCTTCATAAAAAATCTGTCTAGTCTTCGAGCCAAAGTTGCTTCACCCACTCTTCTATTTCTCCAAGTGGGGAGAGGTTTGTGCATAGGGACATCTACAAAATTGGTTTGATCCAATAGATTTGTCATGTGCCCTGTGATAGCATCAACCTGAGCTGAAGATCTCCAGGATTCATTGAACCCCAGGGAAAAGTTTAGGTCCCCTCCGATGATAATGTGATCCGAAGCCAAAATCAAGAGGTTTAGGAAATGGTGCCAGAATTGTTCTCTCTGATGACAGGGTCCATATACATTCACGATCCGAAGATTTTTATTGAGTTCAACAAAGAAAATATCGATGCCAATGAATCCCGATCCCCCCCAAGATGCATCAACCCTGATAGATCTAGGGTTATATCCTATAGCTAGTCCCCCCGATCGCCCTACCGCATCAATTGCCACAAAATTCTAGCTCGGGACCAGGGATTTTAGGGAACGGGTGATGTGCTCAGCTAGACCAAGGGTTTCTTGAAGCAGAATAATGTCAATCGGATCAACTTCAACCAGTCTCTGCAAGACTAGTTTCTTAGAGGCACTAGCCAAGCCCCTGCTATTGAAGGACAGGCATTTCATGGGGGAACACCTCTCAGGGTATAATTTGCTCTAAGGACCCCGTCAAGAGTGGATTGTCGGCCAGAGGCTACCTCCACCCTTGATCGCAGAATGGCTTTGGAGAGATTAGACTTCCTCCCTCTGGAAGTCAGGGGACCAGAACCCGGAAGAGAAAGCCCTAATCCAGTATGGCGAGTCAGAATATCCTTGGAGTGGGATCTGGAGCGGAGGAAATAGTGGTGTGTAAGTGAGACCCCATAAGATGTCGGCGACATGGAGGAAGTAGAAGGAGAAAGTAGAGATGGGGCAGAGGAGGCGATGTGGGGAGGGGCCGACATGTTACAATGTGCCAAGGAAATCTGAGCCGATGAAACAACAACAGATGAGATATTTTCATAAGATGAGGGGGAAGGATTCAGAGAATTACCCGAGACTTGCGTGGCTTCAGCGGCAGCATGAGCCCTGGTCATTGATGGCGAAGATGGTCCATGCCCAGCCACCCCTATCTTCAGAGGGGGAGAGATTGTTGATGAGGTAGGACCCTAGGTGGGAGGCCAAGAAACCGTCGACGAGTTGACCCTGGATGGGATAGGCGTTACCTTTGGGGAGCCCTCTGTTTTCCTGTTGAGTGGGCAATCTTTGTAGAGATGTCCCACCTTGTGACACTGTCTGCAGTGAAACGAAACCCCTTCATAATCCAAAATCTGAATCCTGCAGTACTTCCCCCATTGTAGAGTAATCTTTTCCTCCAGTCCCTCCCGAGTGTCCAGATGGACCAGAACACGGGCAAGGGTTCGATTCTTTGATTCAATAAAAGTGCGATCATGGTCCAAATATGTTCCTAGAGCATTACTAATGCTGATAAAAACTTCCTCGCACCAGTACTATAAAGGGAGCCCTGGCAATCGCACCCAAAGTGGTTCAGCCCCAATTTGTTCTCGTTCAGGGTCAAACAATGGGCTCCATCGCTTGAGAAGGACCGGAGCCATCTCGATGTGCCAGTACCTGGCAAGTACCAGATTAGTGTAAACCTCCTTTGCAAAGTGTAAGGAGAACCACCCTCAGGGCAGAACGTGAACTTCAGTAATTCCTTCAACAAAGCACCCCAAATCTCCTTGACCCATTGTGTCAGCCTGTTGGCCGAGTATGCTCAGCCACACACGTGTCCAACTAGCACAGTACACGCCATGACAACGGCTTCCCCTATGGCCGAGGTCTCGCCAAATCTGATAGTGATATCCTTATATGTTGTCTTGATGCACTTTGTCTTCCTTTTGCCGGTGCGGGGAGGCGAAAGGTGATCCACTAAAGGCTTTGGGACTCCTCCTGGGGAGATTTATTTTGCAGGCTTTACTTTCACAACAGGAGTCTCAAAACAGCCTGACGGCCGGGGACCGAAGGCAGATGGGATTGCCGCTGTAGATATAGAGATGTCCACGGGGGCGCAGTGAGGATAGTTGAGAGGGGTGGATGGGGGTCAAAAGATGGCGAGGGATGCGTATATGTCGATAGAAAATGCAGAGTGCCCGGTGAAAGAGGAGGCGCTTCGAGACCTGGTGAGTCGATGGGGAGTGGCTCAGAGAGGGATGGCGCAGAACAATACCCCGGTAAGGTGACAACAGGCGAAATAGATGGTGTAGCCAGATCAGTTAACTGGAGAGGGTCAGTAGTCGGTGATGAGAAGTTGGGGATCCCAAAAATTACCCGATCTGAAAAGGGTTCCTCGGAATAATCCACTTCTTCCACCTCCATATTATCCCCCATTTTCCAGCCAGCAATTGGTAGCCAAAAGTGACAGGTGTGTAGACGGTAACGGCGACGGCGAGAGGCTGCAAGCGGCGACAGTACAGGGCTGCAATCTTCAGTAATAGCAGTAAAACCCTAGGGTTTTACCCTAATCCTGCACGGTCGACCTCCATCCTTTTATTTTTCTCACTTGGATGTATAGTTGTATGAGTAGTTAGTAATTCTGCAAAAGGTTATAATCTTTTGAGAGGTAGTAAAAAAAATAAGAAGTTATCTTTAGGCTAGAAATGCCTTTATGATAGTCTAAATTTGATTTAAAATCAACAAGATTCTTGATAGTTTGAGAAATGTACGGTTTTTATAGCTTTTTTATTTCTATGTAATGAATAAGACGTGAAACCAAATGAATTGATTAATTATTGAATAGAAATCACAAGTGATTTTATAGTGGGAGAACAAGTTGACTTACAATTATCAAGATAGATTCAATAATATAGATATTGTATTTGCATAATTACAAAATTTGATCTTGATTACAAGCCACTTTCGAAAAGATATATTTTTTTGGAATGAATATCTTCTAATTGATTCATTCATAATTGATCCTTATGTAAGAGAAGTGAATAGTAATGAAGATTATGAGAATTCAAGGAATGATCTATAATATAAAAGTGGGTCAATAAGGATTTTATGGAACCTTAGCTTGTTAATTAAAATTAAAATTTAAAAATTAAAAATAAAATTATGCCTTGAACCTCAAGTTGTGAATTTTCCTAAAGAGTAAACAGTTAGTAAAAATAATTGTAGGTAGATCTTAAAAGGTTTTGATTGCAAGGGTGTCTTATAGAATGAAAAAGAGAAAACTTGGATTGAGAAGACATAAATCAAGTGGGATGTAAGAGTGGATTATTATATGACATGTTTTGTTGCATAGTCTCAATGGATATTGTATGTGGATGGTTTGGTGCTTCTTGTATGCAAATTTGATTGTGAGATGTGATGGACCATCATTGTTGTTTATACAACTAATGTGGGAGTTGTTTGTGAGTTGGAAAGCTCATTTTTTTCTATAGAAACCTAAGATAACATCACATGAAATATTATTGAATTCTTAATGCTTTAAATAAGGAAAAGACAATCATTTGTAAGATGAGATCATTGTCAAATAATAGTATCTAGATATAATATGCTTGATTAGATGATTGTTTTGGTATAGTATGTATTGTAGTGTATGTTAAAATATATTTAGTATGGCATAACTATAATTGGTACTTGATTAATAATGATATTTTTGGTCTTCATGGACAACTTGATTGGATTATATATATATATATATATGTCCAATGACTATAATAAAAGTTCCAGCCAAGTTTAATCCAAGAGGGGGAGTATGTAGTGTCTCACCTTGGAAAGGCTAGTTTTGTGATACTTAGAGAGGGTGGTTTTGATGTAATGATATAAGATTATGCATGATACACTTATGTACATGCTTATATGCTATAGAACTACTTTGGGTTACCTTGTTTCTATGTGCTTATGATAATATCTATGGTTGTGTGTATAAGAATTGATTTTGGTTAAGAGCATATTATCAATGTTTTCACTTTTGGTATCCTAGTTTGGACATAGCTGTATGACATTGATGGTGATTCGGGATTGAAACACATAGATCCATGGATGATCATGGTTATGCGGAACATATGGTTAATTATGATTTATGGATGATACACGATTTATATGATTATATATATTTAATCTTGTAACGAGCAAGATGTGGTAGGGGACACGATTATTTGCAAACAAGGATGATCAAATTATAAATGATTGTGGAAGTCATGATACATATATATGCTTAATCTTATATTGAGTAGGATGTGACAGGGGACCTGGTTATTTGCAAATAAGGATGCTCAAAAATTATAAATGACTATGGAAATCGTGGTACATGATTTTTATGATTATACATGATTAATCTTGTATTGAACAGGATGAGACATGAGACGTGGTTATTGGAAAACAATGATGTTCAAATTATAAATGAATGCGGAAGTCATTTCTCTAGAACCAAAATGGTTGTGGAGGTCATGCACAATCTTTAGTAAAATGTGAATACGTTAATTATGAAATTCATTAATTCCTTTGATTTATGAGATTGTGATGTTTGCAGGTCTTGGAACAAGGCCTTACCAACAAACCATAAGATGGGTATGAGTCACAATCAATATCTTAAGGTGAAGCATGGAGTTTCAAAGCAGAGTAGATGAGAAGCCATGGAAATTAGGGTGTGGAGTCTTAAATCCATGAAAGATAAAGACTTGGATCTATAATAAAAGGATTAGGGCACGAAGTCCTAAATATATGAAAGATAAAGATGTGGAGTCTTGTATCTATAAAAAAATGTTTAGGGCGCAGAGTCCTGAATATTTAAAAAGATCAAGGTGAACAATCTTGGATCTTTAGAGTAGATCAGGGCATGGATTCCTCATTCTACTAAGGCACGAAGATGCATGCAATAGGGGTGCAAATCCCTATTCTTCGGAAGAAAATTACTACTTATGGGTAGCTTAGGGATGAATTTCCTTAATAAAACCTCTTTTCTAACAATCCTAGAGTGATTTTCTAAAAGTAGAAAGTCATGTCTAGCATCTCAAGCACGACTTTCCAAAAATAGTAAACCACCTTGCATAAATTGGTAATCAAGTATAGGTGAAGGAAAATCACTTAACTTATCATTAATCAATCATAATAATTCAATCTTGACTTAATACTCATTATTATTAATATTATTATTATCTTTTATGAAACTATAATATTATTATTAAAAGGGAATTACAAGTCACCTTTATCTCCTCAATCACTTCATGCCTCTCTCCTTGATGGCTCTCATTGCTCTATGTAAATCTCTCTCTTTTAATAATACATTACACTCTATTTTATGCACTCATCAAAGAATGTCATATTCCTCTTACACTCATTAAATACATGTCATAAAATATTCCTTTTACGCTCTATTTAATGCATAAGTTACACTCTCTTTAACTAAGGCATGCATATTACTCCTCCTTTATGACAAGAATTTGTTGCTCCTCCTATATATGTGTCTCATGTATTCTGACTTAAGTGTGAGGGAGGTGCATTGTGATACCAAGAGTTGGAGAGATTTATTATAACAAAAATTCATGAGAAGGAGAGACTTGGAGAGGTGCCAATTGATTTTGAAATGAATTTGAAATTCCTAAAGTAAATTACTAAATAGCTCTACCTAGTGGAGCTGACCATGGGTGGTATTGGGAGAAAGTGAAACTTATCATTCTCAACTTTTCTTGAATATCTCTTCACAATTGTATTTTGGTACGATTTGTGAGCTTTTATAGCTTGGGGGTTCTAGGTGGAGAAGTTCTCCTTGGATATGGTTGGGTGGATAACCGGATGGTTCACAATAAGTTGGTAAGGATATTGGAGCTAAAGCATACTCTCGTATTTGGAGTTGTATATATACATTGTCAGGTATATTCATATAAGCACTCCTGTAGTTTTAGTTCATTATTAGTTTAAAGTGTTGTAGACATTTCAATTTATGAGAAATTTCTACTTGTGAATGTTTATGTTATGAGCTAACCAATAATGAATGGCAGCTATAGCTGAGAATGTGCATGTAGGGGGATTAAAACAAGAATGTGTTACCAAAGTTTTCAAGTTCAATTTATAATGAATCTTTATCCATAGCAGGTCATATCTATTATCCAAATTCAATATTCTATGTTTGATAACCTGGTTTTTGCTTGCTGTGAATTGGGTTGTTAGCTAAAACTTATATATGTGTGTGTGTGTGTGTGTGTGTATAAAATGTTGCACACAAAATGTTTGAATAAATTCTACAATAACTGTAGTTCATTTTATAGAAGTTTCTTTTTGTACAATGTTGTTCCAAACTAATTGACAGATTGTCTTACATGCTGAAGCATTCATGATGCCATGAGTTTGATGAAAATATAATATTAGCATAAATTTGAGTTTTATTTATCCATGTACAAATGTAGATGAAGTTTGCATTCTTAGTGTTTGACAAAAGTTTTAAATGATATAGTACAAATTTATTTTTGTTGTTGTTTTAAAGAATCACATCACTGGGCGTTTTGGATGTGATTCAGCCCAACATCAGGGGGTATCCATGACATTTGACCTTGTAACCCCCCATTTGATTACAAAAAAATACTTTTCCAAACCCATGTCATAAATATGGGTGATTTTGTAGATTACTGCTGCCAACTTTGTGTGCTTATTGTTGAGCTTTCTGGTGAAGGATTAAGATGATTTAGTTTATATTTTAATATGCCAATATTTGAAGTTTTAAGTTATGAATTTTATGAGTTAAATAGGTTGATTAAAAATCTTATATTCATGTTGCTAATGGTTGTCAAAATTGTGTTAAGAGGTGATGGTCGCCAAGTGTTTGACAAAATGCCTCAATGACTGTATATTGTATGCTTGCAAACTATTTGTCAAAATGCATCAATGGCTGGAGCTTTTATGCACATAAATTCCTAGATTAAATGTTTCATTGACTATAAATTTGATTTACGAGAAACTTGTGAATAAATTATTGAATGGATGTAGCTTCCTATGTCTGCAAGTTTTTTTGTTGTTGTTGTATAAATGTGGAAATGAATTTTAGTAAAGTTGCTGAAGTGTGAATAGATCAACATGACAATGTCACTTTTATCATATATAGCTATAATGTTGTTGGAAACAATTTTACAATGAATTTTGTAGGATTTAATTACTTGTGCAAGTGAGCATAATAAGTTGTCCAAGTTGCATGTATTCATGAGTGTAGTCTTATACCTGAGTAGTTGTAACAAACAACTAATTGTGCCTAATTTTGACAAGTCCATTATTCTACCTAGATATTTTTGAAGAATAATTTGCTTCTAAATTTGTAACAATAACTACTCTTTTTGTAACATTCATTATACGGGTCTCATGATTGAAGCAATGCCATTTTGCAAATAATTTTTTTTCCTTAATTCTTGGGAATGAGGATTTTTAGATAATGAATTTGGAAACATTGTTGAGTCAATATATTGTGATTCCATTTTTCCATTTCATAAACATATCATTATATTTTCTGATGAAGAGAGATATATTCCTTCTTTAGTTACCTTATTACAGGTAGATTATTAATCATGCCCTTATATATGATTTTTGTAATAGAAGTAGGATATTTTAGGTTCTTGTGGCATACTTTGTGGTTATGATGTAAAGATTCAATAAGTGAAACCTATTTAGCATAATCTAGGGGGGTCAAATAGGTTGATTAAACTTAATGCTCACACATGACATTATGATGGAATTTATTTCCATTCTTACTTAGAACTCATGTATAAGTATGAAAAGAGCACATGCTATGTTCTTTTAAACATGAGGAGAAATGTGTTTTGGAATTGGTTTTAAGGGAATGTTATCCCTCACTTCTTAAGTTATTCTTATATTAAAATAGATGAAGGAACATGATCTTCATGATAACCAAATTAGTCATATTATAATTATTAAAAAAAATAGAGTGATAGTGTTCAATGTAACCTTTACTTCTCTACACTCTTGATGGTTGGTAAGGTGAGACCTTACAAACTAGCAAAGCTTTCATTGAAGGATTAAGTTATGCTTTGTTAATTCAACATGAAATTAAGCATATGCTTCTAACTAGGCCCACTTTTGAAAAATTTACTGAAGTTGATGAGTCATATAGAAAATTGTTAAAGTTTCCTATCCCTGATGAAAAGAGATGGGATAAATTGTGTGAACTCATCGAATAGGAACAAAATGCTAAATTTCAGGAGCAGACAACAGAATGTCAGGGGCGGTGAACAGAAAAATGGATTTTTAGCTATAGTCATCAACAACAACCCTTGAAATCTGTGCAGAGTGTTCAAATCAGTCCATATCCACTATTTTTCAGTTCTATTTTTGTAATATCCCAAATATTTTGGATAATATTATATTTTGTAATAAATTTTGATTTCAATTTAGATATGTTTGAATTCGAACTCTATAAATATTTTGTAATTCAAAGAAGAAAGGGTTGAACCCTTGTGATTAATCAATGGACATGCTTGTAATTTTCTAAGTTATTTTTGAAGTTAATAGAAGGATTCTGGATTCATTTTGAGCAGCGTGTGTATCTCTGTGAGTTCTTCTGGTTATTCAATTGTCTTCATTTTTATTTTTTGTGCAATGTTCAAGGTAACATAGAAGTCAGGGTAAGAATAGATTGAGTGCCAATCTCTCTGAAATCCCCTGTAAAGTTATTATCATTAAAAGAGATTAATTAACTAAAACTGTCTGTCTTAGTTAATTCCTCTAAATTTTTTAATTGTTTCCTTCTGCCATCTCTTGTATATGTACTGTTTGGCTATAGAAAATTTCTATATGCATTTTCTATGTATAACAAATTAGATGTTCATTCTAAATATTTAAGGAATTATATATAATCTTAAATTCTACTTTCCAATACATTTTAAAGCTTAATTTTGTTAAGAATGAAGAATCAACCCTTCCGTTTTCTCAGAAGTACTTGGGATTTGCATCTGTTTAAAAGTTTAAGCATTGGTCATCCACTTAAAATAAAAAACATTACTTTAGATGCTTTGGCACAGTTCCTTAGCTTATGATTATGTACAAAGGAAAATAGTTGAAATGAAGTCCATATTGTGTCTGTCAGATTGCCCGCAGAGCAGTGCAAGTTACATCCATAAGTGTTTAGGAAAGGAGCATGCAATGAATATGTTCTCTATGGTCTCTTGGTTGTCTCTGCATAAGTGACAAAATGATGGGCCCTTGAAATTTCTCTGAGTGATTCTCTCCTAGGTTAGAGCTTTACACTTGGCTAAAAGCCACAAAAAGTGAACTACTTTGGGCCAAAGGTTTAAAGACCATATGCGAGCCCAAATCAAGTATTGGGGTTCTTGGTTGTGTTATGAGGCTAGATGATGCAGGTTTTAACCTTGTACAAAAACTACCTGCAAACAAATTCTTTAAAAACAAAAAAATATACAATGACGAGAGCATAAAAATTTACATAGAGATTTTTTCTTGGAACCCAAGACCGGGAAAACTAGATTGGCTTTTCATTATATTCCTTTCAATATTACAATACATTATATACATGATGAAACATTCATAAATCCCAATCCATTAGTGTTGGATTAGAAAATAATTGTAGTTCCCTTGACAAAATCTATAAAATACCACAGACAAAACCATCATGCGTAAAAACCATGTGCAAAACCATGGGTGGGTCCGCATAATTTTCTTTTTTCCCGAGACGTTGCCCTATGCCTCGTGTAGATGGGCTACCACCCCCCTGCAAACTCCCCTGCAACCCCCTTGTTGCACCCGATGCAACCTAACAACACGTGAGGCTAGTCATGCCAAAGAATATAACACATACCCAATAGATGATATGCTTCCTTCACTACGAAGGTGCCAACTTATTTGTAACCCCATGATGGGGATTTTCCTCTTTTGAAGATTTTGTTCAAGGAGGGACCAATCATGAAGGGGGCGTTCATAAAAAGAATTAATACGAGTTAAACATTTATATGTGTTTAAAAAATATGTAACAATATTCTTCACTTACAATAGATTTTATTACAATACCATGGCTTAGTAATAATGCATGCCCAAAAAACCATAACTCATGTTAATTAATCAATTTAATTAAGAGAGAAAAAAGAGAATAACTACATTTGAGATAAATTTCAAACTTTGATATGTGAATACTATTAAAAATATTTCAAAATATTCCATGAAGGTTGAATCTCTAACATCCATCTAATAATTATTGATAATTAAATTAAAATTATGAAATTCCTATTCCAAAATACACATGTCTCTTGATGTAAATAGCTAGACTCTATAAATTAAATGACTAGTAAATGCCTATAGGCATCAATCAATAATAAGCATAAAAACACACACCCAAGAGACGTCTCACATTGCCTAAATTAAAAAAAAAAATCATAAAAATTAGCTACATTATAGCTTTATTTTAAATTATTATTATTATTTATTATAAAAAAATAATATATGAGTTAAAACAATGTTCTTAACTATGGAGATTCACCCCCACTTTATCATGGAAATTCTTAACTTGTAAGTAGTTTTTGTTACAATACCATGGGTCAATACCGTGGCTTATTAATACCAGAAATCCAATATGACATGACATTGTTTACGGAGGTGGTAAATTTTCTTGGATGACCAAAATTCATCGGAATCCGACCATCTTTTCCCAAAAAAATCTAAAAGTAAGAGTGGTTGAATTATGTTTTGATGGTTGAAATGGATTCAACACTATCAAAAACCCCTGGGCCACCCAAAATCTTGAAGTTTGACAGTTGTAAGTTGGATTTCCAAAAAATTTCGTCGGATTTTAACAAAATCATGCCAAAATTTACATAATTTTCAAGCACACGACATGGAGATAAATTAATTAAAATAACATAACTAACTTAGACATAAATCTTAACCTTTAATATGCGTATTATTCTACTATGAGTATTCCAACATATTACATGGAGATCAAATCTCCACCATCCACCTAATAATTACTTATAATTAAATTAAAATTCTAAAAAACTTGTTTTCAAATAAATATACTTATTAGTATAACTAATTTAATTATTTTTTTTTTCTTATTTTTAATTAAAAAGATAAATACAAACATAAAATATAAGAACAAATAATTTGTGAATGTCTTATTTGATAATATATTTGACTAACTAAAAAATGTTTCTCCATGATCTAAAACGTAAACGTATATATGAATGCGAGACATTATATGTAAATGTGACTATTAATATTGTGAATTCATAAAAATATATAAAACAGACTATTAATATTATGAATTCATAAAAATAATATTAAAACAAGCAATTTTTTTTTGTAATATTATATAATTTTATTTTTATAACATATTTTATATATAATTCTGAATTATAAAATTATTTTAAGTTACATTAAAATTGTTATTAATATATTTATTTTTATATAATATTTTATATTAAATTAATGTGTATTTTTTTAAAGTCAAAAGTTATTGTATTACATAAATGTATAGAGATTACATGTTGGGGACTTGGTCCACCAGATACAAGATTGAATCAGAAGCAAAAGAAATTGGCAGCCACAAAATTGTCACAGGCAGAAACATTTGTCTTTGTGAGGGAAATCATACGACTTTTTGAATGGTTTATCACATCAAAACGATATAAAAACAATAGAAGGGAAAAAGCCCTAAAATGACCTAAATCGTGTGGGAAGTCCGAACAATGCCAAGAATTACTTACTGGGGTTCTCCACACCATGCTTGAGATTAGGAGGATCTTCCTATACCACTGGCATTGGTTTGTAGTAATCGTCAACAATGAGCAAAGGGTGCTAAGTTGGCAGAGGGTGTCGAATTGGGAAATGGTGCATTGCTGGTAGAGAGTGCCCAATAGGTTGTTGGTGCATTGCTAGCTAAGGTGACGTTGCTTTGGCCTCTGGTAGCAACTCTTGTGCAACCAAACGTTTTGAGATCCAGACGTTTTGAGATCCACTGAAATGTTCTCCTTGGTACCATGTTGTTGTCGAGGCTTGGAAGAGGAGATATCCTCAATTATTTGACGATGTTGTCAATAGGTTTTGGTGGCTTGCGAGGTAGAATCCTCAGGGTTCTGAGAAAAGGAGCTGGTTGTAGATGAGGAACTATGCTGGAGTTGGAGCTATAGAGTACCAACAATGGCTCGCAGAACTTCCCGTGTGCGACGTAATTGAAAGTCTAAATCCCAAACATGTCCCTCCAACACCATAGTGGCATCTTCCTGGTCTCGGAGGTGGAGGTCCAATAGATTGCAGAGAGCCCAAAAATTTTCAGTAGTGATGTCCATCTCCTAGGTTTCTATGCCTGCAACTAAGTGTTAGTAATCACAGGGGGATACTCTCATTGAATTGTCAGTTCCTCGGCTATGCCAGGGGTGGAGAGGTGACCTACCTCTACCTCTACTTCCCCTATGTGGTCTACCACACTCCCTCACCATAGCAACTGCATTGGGATGCTATAACCAACCCCTCCACCTTTTGTTGCCCTTAGTTGTTTGCCGCTAGTGCGCCTACCTTTTGATGTCCTTGCTCTTGGCATTCTTAATATTCTTTGTGGGTAAGTCAGTACTTTGCCATCAGGTGGACGTGTGTATAACGACCTGAAGGGCCATAAATACTGAGCCAAGAGGAGTTTTCCACCATCGTGATCTTTGGAGTTGTGGATAGACGAGGTGTAGGCCCAAGACGTCGCCAATCCTTTGGAGTGAATGCCCTAGATGCATTAATCATTCAGGTAATAAATGCATCCCTCTACCATTGATACACCCGGATCGAGGGCTAAATTAATGTGTATTAATATGAATGTTATATTATTATATTTTAGTTTTTATACTATGTTATATTAATTTAATATATATTAATATCAATGTTATATAGATATGAAGAAGTAGTTATTCACTAATTAAAAAATATTATATTTATTTGATATAGTTTAACTATTATATGTTTGGTTTTTTAGTTGGCATTAGCAATAGAATTTTAGATTATGATTTTGTTTTGTTTAAAATGTGTTTTTAAATGCATTAATGGATTAAGCTCTTGTAAAACCTTTACATAACTTAAACTTACGATTCCAAGAAATCCCCTGATTCGAATCAGATCCATAAATCACTATCATAGAATTGTGACTAAAACAGGTCGAACAAATCCTTGAAGAATCCAAACCGCAGCCGAAAACACCTTGAACCAGTGGCCATGGCAGCCGGCGTGGAACGACAAGGACCTTGGTCAAAGCGCGCTGACCGAGGCCCATGGAGACTGCGCAAGAGGTCAAACTAGCCACTGGGAGCCCCAGTTCGGGAAAAGGAGCTGGTTTTCGATGCGCATTAGCGCACGCGCATCGCTAAACGAAAATGGCTAAAATGGAAAGCCTCCAGCACTCGGTTGCATGGAGGAACTGAAGGACCGCGGCGGAAAAAGGAAAAGGCGCTGAAGGAAAAAGGCGGGACCCACACTGAAAACTGGCGGTTTCCCCGGGACGCCCTTGAATGATAAGCGGTTTCAGAGAAAGCGGAGCGATCACAATCAGCGATCGATGCATGCCAGCGGAGGAGAGAGAAAAAACTACCGCGATTGCGCATTGTCGGTCGAGCAAGTCAACCGCGCTCGACGTGCGAATGATGTTGGATCTAGAGGAGCCCAGATCGGACGACTGAGATTGCGCCCGATAGACAGAGCGGAATTGACAAGGGATTAAGCCGTGATTTAAGAGGATTTGGAATTTGTTGACTGCCACGGTGGAGAAAGCAACGAATCGACAAGCGGGCTGGCGCAGTTCCGATGGAGACACGTGGCTACTTCCTGAGCATTATGCTGATGTCGAACAGGGAATTCCAAGCACATAGGCGATAGGCGAATCGACGTAGGAAGGAGAGGAAATGAACAGACACGGAGGTCGAATGGCTAAAGCCATGAGTAGAGACAGTGAACGGGAGATCAAAAGAGAGATTCAGATCGAAAATTCCAAGCGACCGAGAGAGACAGTGAACAATGAACCCTGAGAGGAGGACTGAGCACAGAGAGCAGTAAAGCCAAGCAGAGGAGACAAAGGGCCGAGCTGACCACAGACAACACCGAGAACCAAAGAGCTTGAAGAATCGAGCCTTCCCATAGAAGAATCTGTCCGGATTGAGCATCACAGTCGACTCTATCCACTGTAGACCGAGAGTCACAGAGCTGGTAGGAAGAATAAGAGTCTGTGTACTCCAAGTGGCTTGGGGAATCCAAGAACCACCCTACCAAGCAAAATCTGCTTCAGGAGAACTCATATTGAGTCCTTTCTTTTGTAATTCTCTGCTTAAAGACACAATAAAACAAGGCCACCACTGAAGCTGGACCGGAGACGTAGCCCTGGAGAATAGGGTGAACTCCTTATTAAAAATTGTGTCTTTGTATTGCTTACTATATTTCTCTGCTGTCTTTCCATGTAAAATGTTTGTGTATTGGAAATCTGATCGATCCGTTGTTTCAATTACACAGAACACACACCAACACATGAGTCTGTAATACCTTTGTTTAATAAATCTTCAACTGAGGTCACTTATAGGGTGATTATCAGATCAAGTGGTATTAGAGCTCTAGGCTGTAAGGTTAGACAAGCTTGTGTTGGTTTAGCTGTGAATGATCACTAGATCAAAGCTCAAATTAGGAGAAGGAGAGTTGGTGGAAACTAATCCTGAGATTGGGAGAGTCTATTCTCAGAAGACCATGTCAGAAGAAGGTTCCACAGGGCCAGACCCCCAGTTCGTAGAAAGTTTCGTAGCTATGAAGTCTATGGTAGAAGAAATGTATAGGCACTTTAGAAAGCATAAGGATGAAGATTCATCAGGCTCTAAACAAGATAAAGAAGAAGATGAATTTCATTCTCATGACCACTCTAAAGGAAAGGAAAAAGAAGAAAGCTTTCGTACACCTCCTAGTAGCCCTGTGCATAATAAGAAGGCATCCTTGATTAAATTGGATGTCAAATTTGATTTGCCTATATATGATGGAGAGATAAATGCTGAAAAGTTGGACAATTGAATTAGACAAATTGATGTGTATTGTAGGGTACAAAACATAGACTCAGACAAGAGTAAGATTCAGTTGGCAAGCCTACGCCTAGGAGGCACTACCTTAGTTTGGTGGGAAGGCAGAACCCAAGCTGATGTGATAAAGCATGGTAAGACCATCTCTGTCTGGAGTGACTTTGTCTCTGCCATTAGAAAGCAGTTCTATCCATTGGCCTACATGCAACAAGCCATGATGAGTTGGCAAACTCTTCAGCAGTTGAAAGGGCAAAGTGTGCAAGGGTATACTCAAGAATTCAGAAAGAGAGCATTGATGTTGGGCATCTCATTAGACTCACCA
>APFE030226677.1:24317-58563 GCA_000404065.3 Pinus taeda | reverse complement strand
CATGTATGGGTTCATTTTGGATTACCCACTTCTATTGTATCTGATCGAGACACCCGATTTGTGGGAAGGTTTTGGTCCAGTATGTGGGAACTAATGGACACCAAATTAAAGAAAAGCACAACTTTTCATCCATAAACAGAGTGCCAGACAGAAGTAATTAACAGGACGGTGATCCAGTTACTGAGAGGATATTGCAACAAACATCCTAAGCTTTGGGATGAGCACTTGTGCTATGCGCAGCATGCTTACAATAGAGCCAAACACTCTTCTACATAGAGATCTCCTTTTGAGACCTGTTTTGGTTTCATACCAAGGTCTCCTTTAAATTTTGTCTTTGGTAAAGATACCATGGTTGATGGACACAATGATGTGAACAAGGCAACTAGGTTCATTGAACAGATCCAGGAGATCCACCAGGCAGTACAGGAATCACTAGAAAGGAGCCAGGCCAAGTACAAGGCTAGGCATGATAAGCATTGGATGGAGCATAGTTTTCAAGTTGGAGACCAAGTATATCAACAAGGATAGAATGCAAGGTGAAGGTAAAAAGCTAAAACTTATCAGGTATGGACCCTTCAGGATACTTGAGAAGATTGGTGAGAATGCTTTTCGCCTTGATCTACCAGCTTACATGCACATCTACTCAGTCGTAAATGCAGACTGTTTGAGGTTGTTTGAACTTTCAATGGTTGAGGACCCTGAAAAGCAGAGTCAATTACCTTCTGTTGATGACCTACTACCTGAATACCTTAATGAGTTACAAGAAGACACAGTGCTGGACAGGAAGGTGAGGATGACGCGTAGTGGACAGGTGGAATACCTTAGGATTGGGCTTAAAGGTTCGAAGCCGAGCAACGCAAAGTGGATTGAGATTGGACAAGTGAGACAACAATTTCCTCACTTAGTCGATGCTTGAAGAAAACCAAATTTTGGTGGTCCAAAAGCTTTTCAGTTGGGAGGCCGTGATCCAAATCGGATCCATAAATGACTGTCATAGAACCGTGACTAAAAAAGGTCGAACAAATCCTTGAAGAATCCAAACCGCAGTAAAAAACACCCTAAACCAATGGCCATGGCAGCCGGTGTGGAACGATGAGGACCTCGGTCAAAGTGCGCTGACCGAGGCCCATGGAGACTGCGCAGGAGGTCAAAATAGCCCCTGGGAGCCCCGGATCGAGAAAAGGAGATGGTTTTCGATGCGCGTTAGCACTTAGTGCTAACACGCATCGCTAGGGGAAATGGCTAAAATGGAAAGCCTCCAGCACCCAGTCGCATGGAGGAACCGAAGGACCGCGACAGAAAAAGGAAAAGGCGCTGAAGGAAAAAGGCGGGACCCACACCAAAAACCGCCAGTTTCCCCGGGATGCCCTTGAACGATAAGCGGTTTCAGAGAAAGCAAAGTGATCACAATCAGCGATCGACGCGTGGCAGTGGAGGAGAGAGAAAAAACTGCCGCGATCGCGCATTATCAGTCGAGCAAGTCAACCGCGCTCGACGTGCGAATGATGTTGGATCTGGAGGAGCCCAGATTGGACGGTTGAGATTGCGCCCGATAGACAGAGTAGAATTGATAGGGGATTAAGCCGCAATTTAAGAGGATTTGGAATCCGTTGACTGCCACAATGGAGAAAGAAACGAATCGACAATCGGGCTGGCGCAATTCCGATGGAGACACGTGGCTACTTCCTGAGCACTATGCTGATGCCGAACAGGGAATTCCAAGCACATAGGCGACAGGCGAATCGACGCAGGAAAGAGAGGAAACGAACATACACGGAGGTCGAATGGCTAAAGCCATGAGCAGAGACAGTGAATGGGAGATCAGAAGAGAGATTCAGATTGAAGAGTCCAAGCGACCGAGAGAGACAGTGAACAGTGAACCCTGAGAGGAGGACTGAGCACAGAGAGTAGTAAAGCCAAGCAGAGGAGACAGAGGGCCGAGCTGACCACAGGCAACATCGAGCACCAAAGAGCTTGAAGAATCGAGCCTTCCCATAGAGGAATCTGTTCGTATTGAGCATCACAGTCGGCTCTATCCACTGTAGATCGAGAGTTGCAGAGCTGGTAGGAAGAATAAGAGTCTGTGTACTCCAAGTGGCTTGGGGAATCCAAGAACCACCCTGCCAAGCAAAATTTGCTTAAGGAAAACTCATATTGAGTCCCTGCTTTTGTAATTCTCTGCTTAAAGACACAATAAAACAAGGCCACCACTGAAGCTGGACTGGAGACGTAACCCTGGAGAATAGGGTGAACTCCTTATTTAAAACTATGTCTTTGTATTGCTTACTGTATTTCTCTGCTGTCTTTCCATGTAAAATGTCTATGTATTGGAAATCTAATCGATCCGTTGTTTCAATTACACAGAACACACACCAGCACATGAGTGTGTAATACCTTTGTTTAATAAATCTTCAACTGAGGTCACTCATAGGGTGATTATCAGATCAACCCCAATTCCAACAAATCTTCCATGATTTCACTCATAATCTATTTGAAAATATACACCAAAAAGCCAAAATGTAGAAAAGGAGTTAGATTAGGTTTTTTTGTTGCTTATTGCACATTCTTTTTAAAAATTTAACCAATATGTATAAAATTAAATGAAATATCTTATAAATAAGTTATTATAAGTGTTTTTATAAATCTATTTTCTTTTCTTATATATATATATATCCTCAAGTGGCCATGTTGGCTAAGCATCATGGATTGTTTTCCTTTTATAGGGTTTTAACCACATAAAAACACTAGTGCTATGACCTTTCATATAGTTATGTGAGTGGCTACTTAAGGTGTTTATCCTATGTGGAATACCATGTTTTCTCGAACATGGTATCACAACCAACTTTTGATCCTAAGACTTTTGCAATCAATGGCATGATTGAAAATACAAGACAGAGGCAAGAAGGGGAGTGAAAAGAAAGAGGCCAAGGGAGAATAAACTAAGAAGAGCAGGGGCTACCTCAAGCAACTCAGGGTAGGCACAAGAGAGAGAGAAAGAAAGAAGGGTCAAGTGAGATAGTGAGAGTTATTCAATAGTAGGGAGCCAACATGCACACTCATACATGGAACTTGAGCTTATAGACACACTTGCTAGACTACATTCTTAGCACTAAAAGCAATGCCACTACCCACCACTTGAGATTATGGACACAAATATTGGATGACTTCATTCTTAGTGCGGAGAGCAACCTCTACACATGAGACATTGGCTTATGGAGGTATATCATAGGTATAAGCATTGAATGCGATTCTTATGGAAGGGGGATGGCATGGTGGGATCCCCCCTAATGATGTAATAAGAGCCTATGAGCTTATTAGAGGTAATGATTGGATACATATGGTGACTATTTAATGTAAAATGGACTAGGTCCATCATTCTAGTTATTATTAAATAAGGTTCATTAGGTAATTAGCATTTAATAAGTGCAATATGGTCAAGAGATTAATGTTGAGGTCACTAATGTTTTGGTTTAAGGATTCTATGGAGATATAAATAAGGATGGAGTCCTCACTATGGGAAATATTAAGAAACTATGATTGCAATAAAACATTTCTCATTTGGAGGTTGCCTCCTTGAAGATGCAAATGAACATGAGTTTATCCTTCCAAAAAAGGATTATTGTGGTGTTACCCTACGTCAAGTTTCTAGATTTAATAAAGTAACATAACTTTCCTAGCATATCTTTGAATATATCATTTGTTATCCATCTTTAGAACTAAGGATCATAACAATGTCCCCTACTTTGTCTCCTTAGAAAGGTTTCTTACACTAAAAATTGGAAAAATAACCAATGTTCCACGGGGACGCGTCCCCCAGGGTCGGGTGCACGCACCTTTCGCACCCCACGCACCTGGTGTCACGCCCCCAATTTTTTTTTCATTAATTGGCCGAGGTGCAGCACCGCCTAAGTAGTTATCATGTTCCATTATTAAGTTACTTTGCGAACTATGCCTAACATTCATCTTCATTCATTAACAACATTAATGTTCAGAATCCATTAACATTATAAACATTCATAAAACAGTAGAAAGAACACCATTCATATGCAATAAGAATCTTTTATTATGTATTTGGGGATTTTACAAATGACCGGGAGTGAAGCTCCACCGACGTTATACCCGTGTCGGGCGCCCACTTCGTGCATGCCTTGCACGGTGGTCGCACCCTCATTTCAACATACAGAAGTCTTCTTGCCAAGTTGGGCGGGCGCGCCCTTGCACGACCCCTCACCCAAACTTACAACTGAGCTCATGTATAATCGACGGGTGGGCGCCCCCACACACCCTCCACCCGCGGATGCCTTCGAACGGTGGGCGGGCGCCTTCGTGCGCCCTCCACCCGCACTATGACCCATCACCAAAATCTGCGTGCCAACCCATGTAGAGTTGCTCGACGAGCAGGCACATGATCTGTGCTCCTTACTGCGGCCTTTCTCCACCTTCACACTTCCTCTACGATGATGAGCGAGTTTGAATGATGCCTCCTCGCCATGTTTCCTCTGCTAATATATACGGTGGGGAACGAGGGTCGTGCCACCCGGCCGACCCTCCGTTCAACCTTCAACCGACCTGCGTTTGTTATGAATTCTTGCCTCAAGTGTTGGTCGGCCCGTCCATGGCACGGGACTGCCCCACCACACTTCGCCCGAATTTACTAACTCGTGCAGTCGGCCCATGGTGCAAGTCTCCTCTCGCTCATGTATAGATATAAAGCAACCAACTCGTTCGCACAATGATGCCTTACCCTCGGTCTCACTCTTACTTCGCGCGTTTCACTACTTCGTTTGACGGGTGGGTGCGCTCAGGTGACTTGCAAGCTGCAAGGCGTTACATCCTCACCCACCTGAAGGCATTGTCGTCCCTGACAATCCAGCTCTACACAGTAGCAATCCAGTGCTACGCAGTAGCTTCCTGTCATACTTCGCAATCTTCCGCTTCCATCTCCAAAGTGAGTCCTCTGTTTCCCAACTATCTTCCTTCGGTGCATTCTTCCATCTGACAAGAAATTCCCGCTTCATGTGGCAACCAAGTCCCGTAGTTCTGAAACTCAGAATCTTCTCCAACTCTAGGTTCGATTTATCCACAATCCCGGCTGGTCCTCTCGGTGGTTCAACTCTCTTTGGATGATCAACATCAAGTCTGCATCTCTTCAACTGACTCATGTGAAAAACTGGATGCTTCATGTGCATATGGTGTGGAAGCTCCAGCTCATATGCAACTTCCCCCACTCTTTTCTTCACCTGGAATGGTCCCTCATACTTCCTTGTCAGTTTGCTAGCAGTCCCCTTAGGTGGCTGAAACTGTTCTCCGGTTATCCTGAGAAACACCATATCTCCCACACTGAAGTGTACATCTCGTCTTCCTCTATGTGCCCATTTTTTCATTCTCCTTGCAGCATCATGCAAGCGCAACCGTGCCAGCTCCAAGGTCTCATCCCAAGCCTTCATGAATTCTTCGCATGACGACTCCTCAACAAACCTCCTGTCACTACGGTATGCAGTGTCACTGCATCTGTCCATTCACCAATTTAAATAGACTGTACCCCGTCGCAGAACTCTTTTGAATATTGTAGTTGAACTGAGCAATATCCAAGAGTTCAGGCCAATTCTTCTGATTAGTCGTCACATAATGTCTCAAGTAATCCTCCAGCAATGCGTTGATCCTCTCGGTCTGCCCATTTGTTTGTGGATGGTAATTCGAACTCATCAACAACTCTGTCCCGACTAACTTGAACAATGTGGTCCAAAATCTGCCTGTAAATCGTGGATCTCGGTCCAATACGATGCTTAATGGCATCCCCCAATACTTCGCTATGTTCTTAAATAACAACTCCGCAATCCGCTCAGCTCCACAAGGCATCTTTGTTGGAACAAAGACAACATACTTGGAAAAACGATCAACCACGACCATAATCCCATTATACCCCTGAACCTATGGCAACTGAGTGATGAAGTCCATCGAGACATTCATCCATGGTCTCTCAAGAATCGGTAAAGTCTGCAACACACCTCCTTGCCTTTGAGTATTTGATTTGTCCTGCTGACAAATGATGCATGTATGTACATACTCCTCTACATCCTCCTGCATCTTCTCCCAAAAGAATCCTCTCTCCAACAATGCCAAAGAACGACGCCGCCATGGGTGGCCAACCCACAGTGAGTCGTGGCACTCCTTCAAAAGGTGCCTCCTGAGGCCAGATGACTTTGGAAAATAGAGTCGGTTTCCAAAGAACAAAAATCCATCTCGGAGAAAGAACTTTCGTGTCTTCCCCTCCTTTATCTGCTTCACTATATTCTGCGCTTGAGTATCAGTCTCAACACTTTCCTTGAGCTTATTTTGCATCTCTTTTGACATCTGAACTCGACTCCTACTCCTTGTTGCCCGGTCTTCTCCTTCCAATGCTGCAAGTTGTCCCTTCCTGCTAAGGGCATTCGCTACCGCATTGTGCCTACCCGGTCTATACTCAATAGTCATGTCGAATTCTGCCAAGAAGTCCTGCCAATGAGCTTTGCTTTGTAGAAAGCTTTGGTTGTGATGCAAAATAACTTGCTACAACGTTGTCAATCTTGACAACAAACAAATTCCCAATCAGGTAATGCCTCCACACATGAAGAGAGTGAATGATTGCAGTCATCTCTTTCTCATGGACTGGATACCTCCATTCTCTATCCTGCAACTTCCGACTCTCGTACGCCACTGGTTGCCCATCCTACATAAGAACCCCTCCTATGGCAAAATCCGAAGCATATGTGTGTACCTCAAATGGTCTCTCGAAGTCAGGCAACTTCCATATCGGTGCTGTAACCATCCTCCTCTTCAAGTCATCAAATGCCTCTTGACATTTTTCTGTCCAACTCCATCTCTTGTCTTTCTTCAATAGGTCTGTCAGTGATGATGTTACCTTGGAGTACCCCTCTACAAACTTCTGTTGGTAGTTGGTCATGCCCAAAAACACTTCATCTCATGGATATTCTTTGGTTCAACCCAGTCCTCAATCACCTTCACTTTGCTCGGCTTCATCCGTATGTATCCCTGATAAACTATGTGTCCAAGGAACATAATCTCGGTCTGAGCGAACATACACTTAGACTTCTTCAAGTACAACTGATTTGCCTTCAGTGCCTCGAACACCATCGCCAAGTGCTTCTTATGATCCTCCATGTTGTCACTGTACACCACTATATCGTCCAAGTACACTACTACAAACGAATCCAAGTATGGTTGTAAAACATCATTCATCAAAGTGAAAAACGTAGCAGTAGCATTACACAACCCGAATGGCATAACAAGGAATTCAAAGCTACCATACCTTGTTACTATCGCGGTCTTCTTCTCGTTTCCTTTAGCGATCCGCACTTGATGATACCCATGCCTCAAGTCCAGCTTGGAAAACACTCGGGCCTTCGCAAGCTTGTCAAAGCAATCAACAGCCAATGGCAAAGGATACTTGTTCCTTACCGTCTGCTTGTTCAATGCACGGTAATCACAACACATCCGTAGCTCATTTGAATCCTTCTTCCGTTGGAACAATACCGGAGCTCCATAATGGGACCTTGAAGGTTTGATGAAACCTGCATCAGCTAACTCCTTCAGCTGTCGTTTCAATTCCTCCAACTTAGGTCCTGACAATCGATAAGGTGCTTTAGCCGGGGGTTGCTTTCCTGGCTCAAGCTCAATGCTATGGTCCACTGCACGCCTTGTTGGAAGTTTCTTCGGTAGCCCATCAGGCATCAAATCCGCATATTTGGCCAGTGCCTCAGAAATATCGGCTGGAACAGGTGTCCCCACTCCATCACCTTCGACTCCCTTGAACATCACCGCATATGTCTCCATATCTGACTCCTTCATAGCCTTCTCCAAACTTAGTGCAAAAACATGTTGCACCTTGACTTCCCTCCTTTGCCTATGAGTGGGCAAAGTCCAAGTTTGTGACTATCCAACCAGCACCACCTCGTCACAAAAGGGGACAACAATTGCCTTGTTGCCTTTCAAGAAATCTTGCCCCAATATCATATCAAAGTCGTTCATCTCCATCACTGTAAAGTCCAACTGACCCTTCCAATCTTTTTCTGCACAGGCACTTCATGTGCCAAACCCGCCACTTTAGCTCTAGAGTTCACTACCTTGACTTCCACACTCGATGGGAAGATCATCAGTCCAACCTCTTTTGCCAACCGTGTCGTCATGAAGTTATGAGTGGCCCCTGTGTCCACCAGAGCTTGAATGGTCTTGTCATGAACCATCAAGTCCACGAAACCTAGACTGTTAATCCATGATTTCTCCATAACTTTTCCCTGCATACATGTTTGTTCTCTGCGTCCTGCTTTGATACCATCTGTCACGCTCCCAATTCTTTTTTCGTTAATTGGTTGAGGTGCAGCACCGCCTAAGTAGTTAACATATTTCATTGTTAAGTTACTTTGCGAACTACGCCTAACATTCATCTTCATTCATTAACAACATTAATGTGCGGAATCCATTAACATTATAAACATTCATAAAACAGCAGAAGGAACACCATTCATATGCAATAAGACTCTTTTATTATGTATTTGGGGATTTTACAAATGACCGAGAGCGAAGCTCCACCAGCGTTATACCCGTGTCGGGCGCCCACCTCGTGCATGCCTTGCACGGTGGTCCAACCCTCGTTTCAACATACACAAGTCTTCTTGACGAGTTGGACGGGTGCGCCCTTGCACGACCCCTCACCCAAACTTACAACCGAGCTCGTGTATACCCGGCGAGCGGGCGCCCACCCACACCCTCCACCTGCGGTTGCCTTCGAACTGCGGGTGGGCACCTTCGTGTGTCCTCCACCCGCACTACAACCCGTCACCAAAATCTGCGTGCCAACCCGTGTAGAGCTGCCCGGTGAGCGGGCGCATGAGTTGCACTCCTTGTTGCGACCTTTCTCCACCTTTACACTTCCTCTTCGATGATGAGCAATTTCGAATGATGCCTCCTCGCCATGTTTCCTCCGCTAATATATATGGTGGGGAATGGGAGTCGTGCCACCCGGCCGACCCTCTGTTCAACCTTCAACTGACCTGCCTTTGTTATGAATTCTCGCCTCAAGTGTTGGTCGGCCCATCCATGGCACGAGACTGCCCCACCACACTTCGCCCGAATTTACTAACTCGTGTAGTCGACCCACGGTGCAAGTCTCCTCTCGCTTGTGTATAAATATAAAGCAACCAACTCGTCTGCACAATGATGCCTCGCCCTCGGTCGCCCTCTTACTTCCCGCGTTTCACTACTTCGTTTGGCGGGTGGGCGCGCCCAGGTGACTTGCAAGCCACAAGGCATTATTCCTGGGATGGGGGGACATCTGGGGAAACGTTTCCCTACGTCCCCCTTTTGGGGAGATGTGAGAAGATGCAAGGGGGGACGTTTCCCTAGTGTGGGGGACACGACTCCCCAAAAGGGGGACGCTTGTGCGTCCCCCCTCAAAATGGGCTATGCGTCCCCCCTTAAATTTGCTTGTAAATAATGATTTATGACAGGGAAAACCTAGTATTTGACCATATTTCCCTATTAATCCTATGCAATTCATGGTAATGTTAAATTCTTAAAGTAAAAGTGACATTCTCCTTTATCCTTCATTTTCATCATTTTATTTAAATTTTTAACATTACCATGAAATGACTCAGGATGTTTGAGAGTGGTTCCGACCTCATTGGATTTCATATGGAGAAAGTAGAATTTTAGATCTCAGTCAAAATCCAGTAGACTTAACAGTGTTTTCGGGATTTCAAGATTCTATGGATTGCATTGTTTCCATTGCATTTTTTCATGTACAAGGGTATGTGATTAGTATTTAATCAAGAGCACCAAACCCCCTGTGTATTTTAGAGTGACTTTGAGACTCATCACTCCACTATCTTTGAGTTTTAGCTATATCAATTTACTATTCCAGACTTTAGATTTCAGTGTTTATTATAGTCTATTTTTCTTGGCATTAATTAGATTCTAGAATGATGAATGATGAATTTAAATTTTAAATCAATTTAGAATTTAGAATGATGAATTTAATTTTAAAATCAATTTAGATTATAGAATGGTGAATAATGAATAATGAATATGGATCAAAGTATTTCATTATTGAATCTCGTGGTCTTTGGATAAATCATGTATGTATTAGTAAGGATGATGAGTATGGATCAATGTATTTCATTATTTAATTCAAATATGTATGTATTACTGTATTTATGCTTTCATTATAGAATATGAATTTTATATATATATATATATATATATATATATAAAAAGGAAAATTTATTATTATACCCCGATGTCCCCCTGTCCCCCCTAAATTTCCCTAAAATTTGAGGGTACTCCCACACGTCCCCTTTGTGCGTCTCCCCACACATGCGTCTCCCCGTCCCGGAGTCTTGGTGGAACATTGTGTTTTAGCAGCAATTTCTTAACAAGAAATCAGATGGATTTTGAGACAAATGACCATCTAATTTATAGATAAATCCTAAATTAGATAAATCCTCCAAGTGGAAAAATAACAACTAGTTGGTTTGATCCTCGTCAAAATAATCTTGGTCGTTGATAAATCCTTGATGATCTTTTAATCTTAGCTGTTGAAAATATTTATTTTGTGGAATTTTCGAATTTCTCATTAAATCCCTTTCTTATTAGCTCAAAATTATTTTTTTTGAGCTAATTTCATCAAAAATTGACTTTGACTTAACCACCAAAGTCCAAAAGTCCAATTTTTCTTGAAATTTCCAATATTTCCTTCGTGGAGAACTTCAAAAAATTATTTTTTTTGATACCCCACAATTTATCCACTTGGAGAATTTAATTTCTCTAGGCTTTTAATTTTGGCTCTAATTAATTAGATTTCTGGCTTTGGATTTTAATTTAATTTTGTCAAAAAAAATTAATTAATTGACACTTGAGGGGATTAATAAATTTTTTCACCCTCTAAAATTTTAACCATGGTATCTAAAAGTATGAGGGACCATGCAATAAAATATTTTTTACATAAGATTTTTACAATTCAATTCTCAAAGGGGGAATACTCGTTCGGCTTAGACCCTCAAGTTATATACCCAATTATGGGGCACAATATGATCTAGTAGACCAAGTGATTTGTAATAAAATAATTTAGCCAATTAGCTTAAATTATTCGCAAATCGCTTCTACATAAGACTCGACTAAAACACTAGGACTCACCTAAGACTTTGACAAAGAATTCCACCCTAGCTTTAGGGTGAGGTTGGAAAGAAAAACTATGTCTACCATCTGTGTTTAGAAACATAGACGAATCAGTGAGAAGAAAAACCTCCTGAGATGAAATATTCGCCAAAATAATAGGCTTACCTAGGTTGTTACATACATACATCCATGGTCTTACTAGCATCATTTACATTAAAAATTTGCATAATGGATTTACAATAACATAGTGTTGACGGTTGATGAACTAGATCCTTTGAAGAAAACTAGGGTACATCTGCTTCCTCGGAACTTCTATAAAATGAGTGCAACAGAGTCCACCCTTGAAGCTTCCAGTGTCATCGAAGTTTGAACACGACTACTATTAAACTTAAAATCATTTGCAAAGAGTTTCTCACCACAGTCCAAGTAATGATTTTTGAAGTGGTTCTCATTCTTGGCTGGAATTAGTTCAGGTCTAAAACTTCCAGTTGAGGTAAATGCCTTGTTTCTTGTATTCGTATCAGATAAGATGTTGTCCACTTGTTTAAGGTTTGCTAGTACAAGAAGGTTTTTTTTTTCATGTAATACTAAATCTGGGCTAGCCTACACTAAGATCTTAAACTTCAGAAATGCATGTTTCTTCCCCAGGTAAGAGATCCTGCATTATACTGAACTCAATTGTTGTTGAAAGTTATACCAGCACAAGAAACATTGTTGGACTTGGGGCACACATTTTCTACAGCTTGCTTGGCCTTTATTACAGTATCAAATCCATCACCAGCTAGTGACGAGTTGTCTGTATAATCTTTCTCAGCTGTGTTGTCTGGAGCTATATCACAGAGGCATCACATTCCTGTGCAAACCCAAATGCAAAAGTCAGACCATTTGGCCTCAATGCAAACATCCATAATCTTGTAAATTAAAGCCATCACCTAGACAATGAGTGTAGGCTCTCATCATTGATTTATACACGGCATCAGATGTTATATTGCACTCCCTGTCAATTTTTGGTTAATGATTTTTTAATGCACTGCAATTTGTTGAAACTTGTGACTTTGTGAGTCCCCCTTCTGGAGTATGTGCGCTGAATTTGAATTCAACATGTCACTCTATAGTTGTGCCTCCAGGACATTAAGGATCATCCTTAACATAATAACTTCCACTTCACTTGCTAAACCCTTTCTTTTTTATTTTCTACACTGTTCTCTTGTTTTTGTTGGAATTTGAGATTTACATTATGCATGACTAAAATGTGATCAAGATTTAAGTTTTTAACACTAAAACATAATTTAAAAAGTTTCTCGATCCAAAATTTTGAGCAAAGGACAGTGATTAGAGCTAAGTAGAGTACAGTAAGCAGAAATTTAATTAGATGGCATCTCAAAAATTCACTGCTGAAGCATGTATACATGTGCAGAGAAAAGGGGCAGAATGGGTGTCTGATATGTAGAAAACGTTTCACTGGTACCTTAACATGAGCAATGGACCACTTGTTCAGTATCTCTAATGAAAATGGAGGTGATGTGAAGGGGTGGGTGTGCCCAGCGATATCTGAGGAGTAGAAAGTTGCAGTGCGACTAGACTATGAAAAAACAATATTAGAAAGAGGAAGAAAGGAAATCAAGAGGCATCGGAATCAGAGGGAGATGGCCACGTCTTCTTCACCTAGCATTCCTCATGTCACCTCAAACTTGTTCAGCTTAAGTTCCACCCCAGCAAAAACAAGTGAAGCATCAACATTGAATGCATTTCGGAGTTTTTTATGCATATGCAATTCCATTTAATATGGCTAAGAGCACATATTTTAAAAATGCATTAAAAAAGGTAAGGGTATGTTCCTCCTGGGTCCAAAGCTTTAAGGGCCACACTGCTAAAGCAAACAAAGAAAAGTGTGGAGTCTGGACGTATACAGGTTGCACAATTTTGAGTGATGATTGGTCAGATTTATGCCATAGACCATTGATCGATGTAATTGTTTATTGCCCTCAAGGGGTTTCTTTTTTAAGGCAATTAATGCAATGGATCAACTGAACACAGCTGCATATATTTTGCAAATTTTGAATGAAGCAATTCAAGAGGTTGATGAGGAAAATATTGTCCAAGTTGTCATCAATAACAGCTCAAATTGTGTTGATGCAGGAAAAATGATTATGGAGAAGTATAACACCATTTATTGGACCCCTTGTGCAGCTCATTGCTTGAATTTGTTGCAGCATGATTTAGCCAAATTTCCATGGGTCAATGAAACAATTCGAAAAGCCAAAACAGTTGTAAACTTTATCACTAACCGTTTTCTCAAATTGAGCTTACAGAGAAAAAATGCAACCAAAGAGTTGTTAAGGCTTGAGATACAATGTTTGCCCCATTTTACATTATGCTGAAAAGAGTTGTTGAAGGTCTCATACACCAATTTGGTACCTAGTTTGGCCGCAACCTTAAAATGAGATGATGATGATGATTACTTACTATGTCTTCCTCGAACATTTCAAATGTATGATCTTGATGGATGAATTCTCAGTTTTCTAGAGTATGGGCTTTGCATTGGACCCAACAACAGCCTCCATTCCTGGAAAGTCTTCCACTTCACGAATCCTCTCACTCTCACTATGAAGACATGGCCAATTTAATGTTTATTCATAGCATTCAATCGCCATAGAAGAATTTCTACATAGAGGGCACACTTCAGTGGAATCTAGACTTTGCATAATATCCACCCTCTGATTCTAAACTGTTTCCACTTTCGCTTCTCGCGTATGAACTCAAACCTCAAACTAAACGCTTATTGTCACATTGTGTGAAAATCCAAATTAGAACCAAACTTCATAGTTATTGAACTTAAATTCAAATCCAAACCATATGAATTAGAGAACAACTCCTTCCACTGACATCTTTTACTACTAATACTTACCCAAAACCACAAGTTGCAATCAAAATCCAAATAAATTGTTTCATATGACAATGAACAATATTCAACATAATTTATGTATCCCCTAGGTAGATTTTAAGTTTTAACCTTTCTAGGCATGACAAAACTTAAGTCTATGAGGAAACTACAATGGCTCAAGAGAGTTTTAAAGTATTTACCAACCCAAACATACCTGCCACTATGTAATATACACTTCAATATAATCAAATGAAAGGCAAGATAGAAAAATCAATGCCTAATACACATTAAACAACATCTATTAGATTACTCACAAAAAAAAGTGTTGGCCACAAACACTTATTTAAACAATATCGCTCCAAAAATTCTAACATTTATTCAACAAGGCCCTATTGACATATAACTCTTGCAGTCGTAACTAACTAGGCACATTTGAAATAAAGAATTGCAGCACTTGATTCATTCTCTAGTAATGTCATGGCTCCAAGTTCTCCAATACTTGCATGTCACAAAATTCAGCCACTAGTGTTCCCCTATTTGGCTATCATTGCCTAATAGATCTAAGCATGGCACAAGAGACCATCACCAATTCACATATCATAATAGTGCTAAAAGGTTGGAAAGATCAATTCAGCACTTGTAACCATCCCTGTGAACATAAGATCTTTCAAAGCTACATGGAATGACAAGTGAAAATGATAGAAGAAATAACCAATTTGACGATCTTAGCCTCCAATCCTACAAATGGAGTAAGGCTCATTTGGAGATAATAAGTTACGACATTCTTCGCAATTGTTATCAACCTAAGATCAGCAGCTAAAAGAAGAATAGACTTCAAAAGTATCCAACCTCACATTATGACAATTTGTCTATAAAATGAAATGTTTCCCAAAAATAAAATCCAATGCAAAGATAGAATCACACACCTTTAGATGATGGAAATTGTTTTCCATCTTTTTCGTAATACTCTCTAATTGATATTAGCTTATTCCCTCTGAATTGTTGAATACTAACATTCCTTCGACTATTGAGCTACACACAAGTGTTCAACAACCATGGATAAGAATATAACCAAAGAAGAAAATAAACAATGTTTTTCATTAACTCGACCCTAATCCTATCAAAAGCATATCATGCTCACTAATCCCTGCTAGTGTGATTATTCTTACAAACACTGACTAGAAAAGTCATCTAAAGCATTAAACAAATAAAAAGCATAGAATTATGAAGCAAGAAGAAATATCCTAGCAGAAATGCCCTAGGCTCTGTAACAGTTATTAAATAGCAAAACTACCACATTGTTACAAGTAGGATTGCTTAGCAGATATAGTGTAATGACTGGCAAAGACAGCAGCACAGGGAACCAATAGAAAGGAGATGGAAATATTTTTTTCATACACTGCTAAACATGATGGCAATAAAACTAAAATTCAGAGTTCTTTGATACATCAAACAATTTCCCATAATAAGTGAGCTGTGCTTCAATTTCTACATAAAAGTGAACAACATTAAACAACCTATATGCTTTGAAACATGTTACAACTAGATGCAAATACAATGGATCCAATTGCAATGACGAGACTTAACTTTCGAAACAGCACCACCAGTTCACTGGATACCATGATACAGATACAGATACATTTGTGTGTGTGTATCCGACAAAGAATTGGTAGCTGTGGCAATGGGTGGTCTACATGAATCCTGGGATCCTTTTGCAGCAAGTATTAGTGGCAGAGAAAATGCATCTTCTTTTGACAAGCTTTGGGCTGCTTGCACACAAGAAGAATCAAGGCTCGTTTCCAGAGATAAGATTGTAAATCCAGCTGAAGACTCTCACGCCTTTGCAGCCCACTCAGAGTAATAGAAGGCGGCCTAATTTTGGAAGATTTCAAAGAAGTTCTGGAAGAAGACCTAATTCAAGACCTGCTCCAAGATATGCTCCAAGAAGGGAGACTGCTCCACAAAGAAGACCACCTCCTCCCTCTCAAGATAGAAGAGATCTGACAAATTTTCAATGCTATCGTTGCCAAGCACATGGTCACTATCAAAACGATAGTCATCAAAGGAATCAAAGGAATGACTAACAAAGGAATAATGATGAAAGAGGAAACGGAAGCATCAAGCTTCTGCAGCTGACCTTGATGAATCCTCACATCAGAGGAGGCCTATAAAGAAGGATTATGATGATGAATACTCATTTTATTCTACTTTTACAGGTTGCATTGCAGGTCATGATAAAATATGGTTGGTGGACAGTGGGGCCTCTAGGCACATGACTGGAAGTCGTGAGAACCTCTCTGAATTGGTTGAAAAGAAGATAGCTCGAAGAGTTGACCTTGGAGATAATGGCAAATACGAAGTCAAGGACATTGGTTCAACATCCTTCCAATTGGAATCAAGAGGTAATATATCTATTAACAATATTTGAATATTCTATATGTTCCTGGTTTGAAGAAGAATTTGTTGTCCATTTCATCTTTTAAAGACAAAGGATATAGAATCGTCGTTGTGGATGGACAAGTTCTAGTATGGAAGAAGGACGCATCTTTTGAATCTGCTAAAGTCATTGGTGTATGAATTTGAGGCCTATATCGTCTCCTTGGTCACTCTATCCAAGCCCTATTACACAACATCACTGATCTTTGTGACCTATGGCATCAAAGGTACGTTCATGTTCATTATAAAGCTTTATCTAAATTGAAAGATTTTGTTATAGGTGTACCTGAAATAAAGATTGAGCATGATGGAGTGTGCAAAGGATGTGCCCTTGGGAAGAATGTTAAAGGAAGATGTACTAGTAGTGATAGTGGATCCAAAGGAATCTTGGATCTTGTGCACTCTGATGTTTGTGGGCCTATGTCTAACAAAACCTTGGGTGGTAATTTGTGTTATGTCTCTTTTATTGATGATTACTCTCATAAGACATGGATTTATCTCTTGAAATCCAAGGATGAAGTATTTGAAAAGTTTAGAGAATTCAAGGCTCAGGTTGAAAATGCTATAGGAAGAAGGATCAAGACCTTAAGGTCTCACAGTGGAGAAGAATACGTGTCCAAAGAATTGATTTCCTTCTACAGGGATGTTGGAATTAAGAGAGAGTTGATAGTTCCCTACTATCCTCCAACAAATTGGGCATCTATTTTGAACAATTGTTTATTTTCAAGATAGATGCCCACAGCAAATAATGGATTACAAGACTCCTAAAGAAGTCTTCACAAATGAGAGAGCAAATGTTGAACACTTGAGAATATTTGGTTGTCCTGTTTATCTCCATGTGCCCAAGGAGAAAAGGACAAAGATGGAACCTTCCGGGAAGAAAGGAACTTTTGTTGGTTGCAGTGAAAATTCAAAGGCCTTTAGGGTCTATGTTCCAAGACAATGGTCTATTGAAATTTGAAGCATGTAGGGATGTTATATTTGATGAGGATGTTGCTTTCTGGAAGTCTGAGGGTTCACACTTGGACTCTGATGATAAGCTGCAGGTGGCTCCAAAGAATGTGGAATCAAAATCTAAAGAGCCTGAACTGATGGAACAAGGTCCTCATGAAGAGTCATGATCATGAACTTGTTGACTCTGCAAGAGCTACTATACTCGAGACTAGAAAGTGAGTTGCCTGGCTTGAAAGAACATTGAAGGAAGTCGAAGGACATGTTGCACCTCATGGGACCTTCAGGGAAAGCATGAGGTCAAAAAAGTGTTATGGTTATGCAGCAATGATGTGCAAGATCATTGGGTTTGAGCCCTCCACATAGGAGGAGGCAGTTAAGCATCAAGTTTGGAAAGATGCAATGATTGAAGAGTACCAGTCTATATTGAAGAACGATGATTGGGAAATCATGCCAAGTCCTTAAGGGAAATTTGTTGCGTCTTCCAAATGAATCTACAAGATCATACATGCAGCGAACAGAAGTGTTGAGAAGTACAAGGCAAGATTTGTGGCCCGAGGACTCTCCTAGAAAGAGGAAAAGGATTACGAAGACATGTTTGCTCTTGTTGCGAGGTATGCTTGTATTAGATCTGTCATTGCTCTTGCTTCAATTGCAGGTTGGAAATTGCATCAAATGGATGTCAAAATTGCTTTTCCGAATGGAGTCATTGAAGAGGAAGTCTATATTCAGAAATCTCAAGGCTGAGGTCATGATAGAGAAACACATGTTTGCAAATTGAGAAAAGCCTTGTATGGGCTAAAGCAAACTCCTCGTGCACGGTACTCCTGTATTGATGGCTATTTGTTAAGCCTTAGTTTCAAGAAGAGCAATGTTGATCCAAACTTGTACTTCAAGTTTGTTGAAGGCAAGCCTTTCATTTTGTTGTTGTATGTAGATGATATGTTTCTAAAAAGGGTTGAAGTTTTGATTGTCCAGTGTAAAAGGGAGTTGATTTTTGAATTTGAGATGAAGGATCTTGGTCTTATGCATTTTATTTGGGATTGGAAATTAGGCAAAAACTTCATGGAATTTTTGTTGGCCAAGGCAAGTACACTATTAAGATCCTTCAAAAGATTTGTCATTATGGATTTCAAGTCCATGGACACCCTTAAGGTGACGAATTTGAAGAAGATCCAGGACTGTGACTGTAATCTGATTGATCCGTCGACGTATCAAAAATTAATTGGCTCATTGAACTATCTTATGAACACTAGGCCTTGTTGACCATGTACATAAGCAGAGTATAAAGCAGTGGATAAACTTTTTTTTTATTCATTGTCATCATTGTAATCCCAAAATTCTTATATTTCATTATAAAATGATTCTAGTATGATTATTAAGCCATGTAACAACACCTAGGTAAGCCTATGATTCTTATCAAAGGGTTTCACTCTAAGGAATTTTTTAACCTCTCTAATTATTTGTGTTTCTAGACATGAATAAATAGCAAAGTTTTTCTCCTAGAACTCATTGATAAAGTCTCAAGTGAGTCCTAGAGTTATCAAGTCTATGTAATTTTATCATACTAGATCATGTGCCTTGAGTCGCAGAATTTGGTTGAGTCTTAAGGGTTATGTGTCTATTGTAAAATTTCCCTTCTATTTTATTTGTAAATACTAAAATCTTGTTGTAAAAGTGTCTAGAAATATTTTTGGTGAATGGTTCCTCGTAATTAGAGCACAATTACCAAAATATTTTTTTAGACCCATCTAGAAGGTGGGAAAATATTTGTAATCCCCTCGAGTCTATTATTTAATTTTCTAGCAAAAATAAAAATAAAATAGCCAAAAAAATTGTCAAAAAAAATGAGAGGAAAAATCAATTACTCTCCAAGTGGAAAAATTATCAGAAAACAATTGTGGTTGTTTTTCAAAGGGAAAAATTCAAGTCAAAATCAAAAGCCTCATTTCCAAGGTAAGATGGCCCAGTCAAGAAATTTGTTGGACCCAAGAAGACTATTTTCCCAACAAATCGAATTTTTTAGACCAGGCAGTTAATTATTTTGCACAAGTAACGACAATTCTATTTTTGAAGATTCTCCAAAGGACCAGATGCACCTAGAAGTTTGAATTTCTCAAGGGGTTGAAATTTTTGGAGATTTGTGCAACACCTATCAAGGGATAAAATTATTTTGGCATGGATCAAGCCTTAGATCGAGTCAAACTAGTCGTTTCTCCACTTGGAGGGGTCTAGAACTGTCATTTTTTCTATATAAGGAAGTCTAAGGCTCCTAATTTGAATTAGGTTCTGATGTACCGAGCTGAGCTTTGTTGGATATTTTTCTGGAACAAAATCAAAAGTCTTTGGGGTCTCAATTCAAGGTGTCTCTCTCTCAATGACTTAAGGTATGTGCTGAATGTTTTTTATAAGTGTTTTGTACTGAAGATTGTTATTTCATTATCAGTGGTTGGATTATCTATTTGCAAAGGTATCTTGCATTAGGTATTGGGCTAGACTAAACACTCTAAATCTAGTATATCTAGCAAGTATCTCTATATCTCTAGGTTTCTTGTGTGAATCGAACCCCTATGATCTAACAATCTATTTTGAGTGTGGATATCTTCAACTGATCCAGCCCTTGGGCAACCCCCAAGTACATAGAATTTAAGGAGACTACGTCTTGTTTGGCTTCTTGGCTTATCTGACGATTTATGGTGCAGGCTTTTGGCCAGTGCGTTAATTAGAAATTATTTATTTCACTTATTTTCTAAATCTACTTGTGCTATAAAGGTTTATCTGCTTAATGGAGCTAATATTTCCTTGTAAATATTGTGAATAAGAATAAATCTATTAGCCCTTGTATTTTAATTGTTCATTGTGTACATAATTTTTCAAGTTTTATTTTCAAATTTTTTAGATCTTGGAATTGGCTCTATTTATCTAACTTGCAGGTGCCATAGCTTAACGATTTAAGGATTCAAGAATTCACCTAGCCTAGACGACTAGGGTTTTTAGTCACTTGGGGAGGAGCCATCCAGCCTTTGGGAAGAAATTGTTCAGCCTTTGAGGGTGGATCTAGCCTCTGGAGGCCCCAATCCACAATACACAGGCCGTCAAACTTCAACATCCAATTCTTTTCTGGAGGTCGCTAGCCCTGCAGGGCTAAATTCACTGCAAAATCAACGTTTCTTGGCAAAGATTTCGAATCTATGGGTTTTGCATGCAAATTACTTGGATATAGTCATATTTTTGTGGCTAATATTTGATTTGGTGGCTCATCAAAGGTAGCCGCAGGGATTGTTGAGCTTACTAGGCCTAGTTGCAGGCCTAATAGGCCTCTTCTAGCCTAGTCGCAGGCCTAAGAGGGCCTAAGAACCCTAGCCACACCCCTTATTGGTTTGCTAATCTCATCAATGTTGATTTTTTGGCACCAACATTTTGTGATTGCAAGTGTGTTTGAAGGGATTTTTGGGCTCAAAACAATTTTGGAGGGTTTAATATTGACATCTTGGCTTGGCCGAGGGTTTGGAGGCTTGATCTCATTATTTCATAGGCTAATTTTGTGGTTATAGGTGTTTGGAGGCGCTACATTGCACCTTTGAAGCCTATACATTGCTCTTTGGTCACTCAACTTGGTATCTCAATCATTCGAAGAAAGTTGCAAGGCTTTGTGGGTTTGCATGAGCCTTTCACCTATCCTTGGTTGACTGTCATCACCACATTCAGATTTGAATTAAAACATACAGTCACATAATTACCCAATAGTCTAATAATAATAAGCCTAAGACACCTAAAGAACATCACACATTAACTAACAAAGGCTTAATAATTGTTCTAGCTCGTGTGCTCTTTCATCGATCACTAATTTCATGATGTAGTTGGCTGATTTACATCTCTTCAGAGGTCTGATTTCAAAGTTGTGGTGGTATCTTCATGTTCTAGCATTGTCTTCTGGACATCTAGAGTGATTTTTAGTGCATTGGCTCTTCTATATTTGCATTTGAAACTTGCATTGATCATCCAATTGACTGTCATCTATTGGTAGATAAGCTACAACAGTCTAATATTTTGTTGGCAGTGGCATACTTGAGGGAATTAACAATCATAATTGATTTATCTCTTGACTTGACGATAGCTTGTCTCATCACCAACCCTTTGTCTCATTTGCATCTCATTTTGGATGATTAGACCTCATCTTTTCATAAGTATTGTTTGCATTAAAGTCTTTTGTTGCATTTCACTTACTAATATCACTGTTGGCAATCTCATCTTTTTGCTTGTTGTTCATTGGTTCTAAATTGCAAATCTAATAATTGAAGAAAAGCTTCTAATAAACATTCATAAGAGATAAGAAGATATCGCTTTCATTGCCATTCTTATTGTGCTCTAAGTTTCTCTTGTTCCTAATTGTTACATTATAAATAAGAGGAATTCTAATAAACAGTGACACAATAAAATCATCTTAAATGACTTTCCTTCATTGAATATCATTGAAGTGCTTCAGAAGTTGTTATTGGCATTCTTGTAATATTGTGCTTTAACGTTAATATTTGAATAATCTTCATTACAAATGGTTTGACATTGTCATATTGGAGCATTTTACATATTTGTAATCTCATTAAAGCAATATAACTTCATTTGCATCTTCATCCTAGGTAGAATTGCATACTTAAAATTTACCTCCAAGCATAAGCTTGGCTGATACATATTTAGGGCCACCTTCACTCTTGATTTGCGATGCTTGCCCCTTGTACTGAGGTTAAAACTTAAAACAAGTGACCTTGCAGTTCTCTTGTGGGCAATCCCTTGTAAGAACGAAGGCATCTGGGTCGTTAGAACTCCAGAGGAGGTATCATTAATGAGGCTTTAGCCTCCTTCACGTGGACTTCTTTCTACAACCCTTTGTGAGACTAGCTTCAAAATAATTAAGGTGAAGGCTCTCACTTAGAATAGGCATCTAATTAAAAATAACCAAGATCTTGCATCTTACCTTAGATTAGATCTTGCATTTCATCTAGGATAGATTTTGCATCTCACCATTGAAGCAATTGTTCATCCAGTAACTTGACATATTGATCTCTGTTGTGCAAGTAATTAATCTTGAGGCACTGGTCCGTCATTTATATCTTAAGAATTTAAATGGTTGTGCTTAATAATTCTACTTGTCACATAATTTTACTTCAGGTTGCTAGGATATTCAGTTGCATCTTCTGAACTTGTAGATTTTCCAACGAGTTTCTCATCATTCCATCTATAGGGACTACCTCCCTTAGCCTGCATTGAGGAGATAGCTTAAACGGAGTGGGTAGGAATCAGACTGACAGCCCTTGCCTTGAGTGTTGTCGCATTGGTTATACAATTCAGGCGACAACAGGCCTAACATTTGTTATGTTGTGAACATATTGAGCCAATTCTTGGTTGAGCCCTGACATGTGCATCGGGTTGCACCGAAACATATACTGAGATATTTGTGTGGTTCCATTGATTATGGTCATATGCTTTTAATGGAGAATGGCAGTTGTATGGTTTCACTAATGTTGATTGGGTTGGAAGCTCTAATGACAGAAAGAGCACTTCTAAATTTTGTTTTATTGATTATAGTCATATGCTTCTAATGGAGAATGCTAGTTGCATGGTTTCACTAATGTTGATTGGGCCGAAAGCTCTGATGATAGAAAGAGCACTTCAAGATTATGTTTTAGCCTGGGCTCTGTTATGATTTCATGGTCAACTAGAAAGCAAACTTTTGTTGCTCTTAGTATGGCTAAAGTAGAGTATATAGCTGCATGTTCAACCTGTTGTGAAGTTGTGTGGCTTCGAAAGTTGTTTGTTGGTTTGTTTGGTCAAGTGTTAAAATCGACCATTATATATTATGATAATCAAAGTTGTGTGAAGCTTTCGAAGAACCCAATGTTTCATGACAGGTCGAAGCACACTGAGATCAAGTATCATAACATCCAAAATATTGTCTAGGGGGGAGTTGTGAGGCTCAAGTATGTTCCTACCAAGTTTCGGGAGGGAATCAGGGAGCAAATTTTTATATAATATATATTTTTATATGATATATATTTTTTTATATTTTGATGCATATATGTCAACAAAACCATGTAGAATGATGAATTAGATATAAAAAGCATAAAAACATAGATTGAAACTTATAATATCAATCATCTAGAAGTTATAATCTTCATCAACCACGTCCACAAGTTAGTAACATACAACATATTGAGTCTCATGATTCATCAATTTTGAAGTTTCAAGCTTTCAAAATTCAATATATAACATTTATCATCATTGATCACCAAAGTTGTACTTGTAAGCTAACTGTAACCATTACAACAAAGAATATCTAACATGAAATGAAATGAAACAACTTTCAACTTTCACGAAGCATCATATGCATAATCATTACCAATGAGTTATAATCGCCGACTTCAAACTTCAAACTTAAATTGTCATATATTGTTTACAAAAAAAATCATAATAAATATGAAAGAGTTAACAATTACAAAAACTACTAGAAACTAGAAAAGACAAGTAAATCTATTATCTACTGCTTCCTCTTGCCACCACGAGAAATGTCTAATTTTTTAGCAGGTCATGGTGGTCTTCTAGGAGTCTCCTCCCGCATAGTCGCACGACCAAAACCAAAAGGCACATGCCCTCCACGTGAGGATGTAGATGGAGGCCGCAGTAGCAAAGGAACAATAGTTGGAACTCGAGCACTAGCACTGCTACTGGATGGTGGGGGTGGCATGGTTGTTGTTGCGTCATCATCATCTCTCAAAATTCTGCTTCCAATTATTCAAGATGTATAGTGCCATCCTCCAAATTATTATCCTCTGGGTTGTTGTCCCAAATTTTATATGTTGGATCCTCATAAACCCGATACAATAATGACTCAACAACCTCAAGTTGTAGTGCACATAAACCAAGCTTTCTGCCTGGTTTTCATTGAGTTTGTTTCTTCTCACATTATGGATGAAGTTGTAAGTGCTTCAGCTCCTCTCTGCAAAAGAAGTATTTACAACCTGTGAGAGAACTTTTTTTGCCAATTTTGGAAAAAGTCCCTTGCCACCCTGTGCGAGCATCAAATTTGTCTCTATCTTCCATTGCATGCAAAGAACCAAACAAACCAGTGCAACTGAAGTATCTGCCTAATTCAAGACGTTGATTAGCACACTCCTTGTCATGGACCAACTTGTCTAATGCTTCCATATATCCTTTAGATACCTTTGGATCTGTATGGGGTTTGATCCTAACCGCACCCCCAGGTGCAGGTTGGCCCAACCAAGATGGAGAGTAGTAATTTGGCATAAGAATATACGCCAAGGCATGTAGTGGAACATTAAGTTTATTCCACCATGCACCCACACTATTGTGAATCAGTGTATACAAGTGAGGATCATTTTCCTGAACAATATCTTTTATTTGCCCCAACTTGTTATCCATCTACTCATACACCTCCCCAATCATTGTTTTATCTGTATCTGCAAAATGAATCATGCTATAAATGGGCTTGGTGAATTGCAAAACTTTCCTCACGCGTGCCCAAAACAGACCATCAAGAGCAGTCTCCTCCACTTGTTCAAAACCTTGCTTGTCAACTGCATTTGGAGCCCTATCCTTTAATACCTGCCATTGCTGACTTGATACTATGCTAGCCAATGACTCTCTTACCTTCAAAAGGCGCCTAAAGGTGAGGTAATAGCTAGCAAATATAGTCTTCGCAATCTTCAACGGCTCAAAAGCCCATGGGTATTGCTATGATTTGTAAAAAAAATCATTAGTTTTTGCCTCTTTTGTACAAATCACCAATCCATTTGTATTGATGGTTTTTGTTCTTAATAATATCATGCATCAAAAGGTTCATTGTGTGAACAAAACACCCAAACCAAAATATGTTGGGGTATCTATCCTCAATAATTGCTCCTGTTGCCTTACAATTAGCAGCATTATCAGTGATGACTTTGATGACATTGTATAGCCCAATACGTTCAATTGTTTCAAGTAATGGTTCTGCAATGTTGATGGTGGTCTTGAACTTTTCTGAGTAATCATATGTTGAGAGGAAGATTGCACCATTAACAAACACAGCAAAAACACTTATCATTGGCTTTCCTTTTACACTTGTCCATCCATCAAATACAATAGACACCCCATGCTCATTCCAAGAATTTGTCATTTTACTCAAAGAATGTGTTATTTTTGTTTTTTCATGATCAAGTCCAACGTTTCTAGCCTTATCATACCAAGGGCTCTTGTATCCTTTGGGGGCCATCATTTATGCAAAAACCATTTCATGCCAATAAGGTGAGCGAAGAACATTGAATGATATCCCACATGCATAGAGAAACCGATAAATTTTTTAATCCACATCATTCCTACACCCTTCGTCAAAGAAATTTGATACGGTTCTACACCTTCAAGAGATGTTTGTTCCTATGCCTCCATATACACTACCATGGGAGGATGTTGATGAAGTTCTTTGTGCATGTGAATGTGAGCTATATTCAACGAAACCCTTTGATTTTTTAGATCCATATTGGGCTCTATGTTGTTGACACACTTATACAAGCTTTGATTTCTATTTGTTTATGTCGATCCCATCGTCTGTTCCCACAGAGGTGCCTTTTCGCACGGGTGTATGAACATATATAAGTGTTTTTGCAATGGGGGCATGTAAATTTAGTGGTTCCACCCCCTTTCCCTACTTCAGGCCTAGGAGCATATTTCCACAATGGGGTTTGGTCTTGTTTAGTTTTTGTGCCCTCATCATTTCCACTCTCTTCCTCCTCACCAAGGTACTCCTCTCCAGGGTTTTCATCAAATCCACTATAACCCACTTCATCCTCTTCATCATGATCAAACCCTCCTCCTTCTACTCTTCAACACCATAATAACAAAAAAAAGAACCAACAACAAGAGAATGCCAAGCCATATAGCCATGATGTTTGAAGTTTTGAGTTTGCAAAAAAATGGAGGAATGGGAATGGGAATGGGAAAGAGAGAAGAGAACATTTTTATTTAGAAAAGAACATATAGAAAACAAAAATTCTAGATTAGAGTGTAGATCCTACTTCTTTGGCCTTCAATCCCAAGCTCCAATATCCCTTGCAAGCTCCTCAAGCTCCTTCAATCTCCCTCCTCAACTCAAGCTCCAAGCTCCTCTCTCTTGCTCTCTCCAAGCTCCAAGCTCTCTCTTGCTCCCTCCCTTCCATCCTCGTCCACTGCCTATCCCTCCGCGTCCGTCATGCAAGTTTTTCGCCGACAAGAGCGAAAAAGTAAAGGAGGGAGCAAGTGGGAGCGATCGCTCCCCGACCGCTCCTTCCTTTAATTTTTTGCTCCTAGAGTGAAAAATTGTGGTCAAGGAGCGATCGATCCCTAAATCGCTCCCTATCTGCTCCCGAGTGGAGCGCGATTCAAGAGCGGTTTTGAGAGAGGGGGACAGGCGCTCCCCCACAACCCTAGTCCCTACTAATGAGCAAATTGTTGATGTTTTTTGACAAAGCCATTGTCCCAAATAAAGTTTGCTTATTTCAAAGAACAACTTGGAGTTGTTGAGAACCCCTCTCTAAGACAAAGGGAGCATTGATTGTACAGCGTCAAATGATTGATAATCTTCCTTGGGTTGCAGTTAAGAGACCAATGGATTGGTCGGGAATATTGTCACGCCCTTAGGTCAATTGACTGAGAGATCGTGAGTTTGGTTAGGGAGCTTGGTTTTGAGGCATACAATGATCCCTTGGGTCATGATCACTAAGAGACCAATTGGTTGAGGACACTAATTTTGTGATCTCTCCCTTAGGAGTGGCTCATTCTCTAACATCAAATCAGTGTTGTTAAAATCGTGATATTATCGTTTTTTTGTGATTTTTTCAGCAAAAAGATAAAATCGCGAGTAGTACTCGGACTTTTTTTTATAGGCGATTTTTTTGAAAAAATCGCGAGTGGGGAAAAAAAAAAATTTAGGAGGTGACCCGAGCTACCCCTATCACAAGTAGAGGACGTGGTCTACCTCCTGTAGCTCTTAGTTCTTCAGCTTCTAGAGCATAGCAGACTCCATAGTCTACCGCGGCCTGCCAACTCCACCAACATCTACATCTAGAGGGGCAAAGGAAATCAGTAGTATTAGACTTTAGTTATTTGGTTAATTTCATTGTATATGACATTATGACTCATGATATGAGATAGATTATTATATTGAGGTCGAGTTGGGACTTAGGAGTCAGGAATTACTATTCAGGACATGATTCACTGTTATGTGTGATTTTAGCGCTAGAAATGATATTAAACATCTTATATATTAGTTCTTTTATCATATTTATGTGTCAATGTATTTATTTTATATTGTAGATGGTTTAGATATTAAAAAAATTGAAAAAAATGAATATTTTTGTACCAAACAATTTTTTCCGATTTTTTCCTCACGTCAATATTATCCTGATAACAATTAGTGCAACATTGCATCAAATAGTAGAGGTTGAGAACTACATCACTCTTGACGAATCCCATCTGCTGCAAGTAGCTGCCAATCTGACCATAACATGCCATGGGAGCATGCTTGAGCCCGTATAAGGTTATCTTCAACCTGCACACATGTGTGCCCCTCTCATGTGTCTCGAAGCCCTCTGGTTGTTCTATATATACCTCTTCCTTTATCACCCCATTCAAAAAGGTTATATTGACATCCATCTGGTGAATCTACCATCCCATCTGCGTTGTTAGGGATATAATCGACGAGATAGAAGTATATTTGGTAACTGGGGGGAGGGTCTCCTCATAATCTATACCTTCCTTCTACACATTACCCCTTTGCCACAAACCTAGCCTTGTACTTCTCCATGCTACCATCTGTAGTGTACCTTATCTTATATAGATCCATCAAAAGCCCATAGCTGACCTATCCATAGGCCTCGGCACTAACTCCCAAACATCGTTTGTCATGATAGAGCTATACTCTTCTACCATTGCATCCACCCACACCTAATGTTATGCAGCCTCCTGATAGTTAAAAGGTTCTTCAACCTGTGCCACTAATGCTCGGTACCTGTCTAGTTGTCTACGTTCTCTCTTGTTTCTCCTTAAAGCTCCAATGAACTTTGCATTTCTCAATGTCTGACGAACTTCCCTGCAAGTTCGACCACTAGTGGTGGGAGGATCAACCAGCTCCTCATCTTGCCTACGATGCTTCGTCTACTACAAACTCACTAGATCTCCTGAACCTAAGGATGTGTTGGTACTAGTAACTGTACTAGATCACTATGATTAACCTTACGGAGGTCCTAGTGATTACCCATGTTGTTGGACCAATGGAGCTTTTGTTGGCTCACTCTAATCACCTACTAGCATCTCGTAAGATTTCTTGAAGGCCCTGTCCTTCATAAACTTCACGCCCCGTCTCACAATAATATTCCTGTTATGAAAATAGATCATGTATGCCTTAGAGATTTCGCTATACTTAACGAAATAACCACTTTTTGCAATCTGATCCAACTTGGTACACTTATCATCTGGTACATGGCAATAAGTTATGCTGCCAAAGATCCTGAAGTGACTGACTCCTAGCTTCATCCATGAGAAGACTTCTTCTGGTGTTATCTTCCCTAATGCCCTATGAGGAACCCTGTTATGAATATACAGGATCATGTTACATGCCTATGCCCATAAGAACCTCAACAAATCCTGGTCATATAACATCGTCGTTGCATCCCCGACTATTTGTTCTTCCTTTGCACAAAAACCTATGAAGTCACTATTTGTGTACTCAACCTTTGTTAACTGAGTGAAGCACCTTGAGCCTTTTCCCTGTCGCATTCTCCACTAGAGCCTTAAACTCCTTGAAGTGATCGAACTTCGAAGACATCATCCTTGGTCTTCATAAAAGAGATCTAAGTTTTCCTAGAATGATCATCAATGAAGGTGACAAAGTATTCATACCCTCCAAGAGATTTACTGCACATAGGACCACAAATGTCCGAGTGTATAAGTTGTAACACACCATCTGATTTGCTGCCACTTCTTGGGAATGTTGCCTGAGCATATTTCCCAAGCACACACCCTTTGCACACATCATCATGTTCTGTGTCTAATTTTGGAACACGTATTATTGTCTCCCTGAGCATTCTAAGTGCTCCATGATGTAAATGTCCCATCCTCCTATGCCATACTCATTCAAGTCTCTCCTACTGTCCCACTGTCACTACCATTGCTCACTAGTTCCATTTGAGTGTCCTACAACTTGTACAATTTGTTGCCTCATACCCCATTCTATTTCACCTTCTTCAAGTTTTGGTGTTTAATGAACACCTTCCCTACAAAGTGGAAAAGTGGACATCATATCCCTTATCCTGTAACTAGGATATTGAAATTAGGTCCATACCCAATCTTGGCACATGCAATACATCTAGAACACTAGTGCTTGTTCCTGACTCTCTCTAAATGTCAATGGTACCTCTCGCAAATGCAGTGCATTTAGTCTTGTTTCCCATTGTTATCCGGAAGTCCCTCTCCTCCTCATTGTAGCTGGAGAAATATTCTCTTAACTCTTGTCATGTGAGTTGACGCTCCACTATCTATATACGAGACTCCCTATGAAGTGGAGTTGGTTAAGCAAGCAAATTCGTCCTCCAATCTGGAAGACAATTTTGTAGCCCCCTGAATATCAAATTTTTTCATGGGCATACTAGAGAATTCTCGAGAATTTATTGAAGACATCCTAAGTATAAATTCATATGCTTTTCTCTTCCACTCAACATTGATCTGCTATTGCAAACTGCAAGATCACTACTACCAAGTATGCTCAACGAACTCTCTGATCTGCTCACCAAAAATGCTCCCCAACTGCCTGTTGGAACTACTACTGAGCTTGTTCGAACTTTTCCTGCGCTTGCAACTAAAAATCGAACCCCCGCCCAACAATTCGCACTACCTGGCTAGACCTCTACGCAGATTCAAAAAATTTGCTCAAAGACTCCCTCCAAAGCTGCAAAATTTCTCCTTACTTCTAGGATTTTAATCTGTCTTCAAAACTACTCTGATACCATGTGAAATTTCCTTAAATTGCAGCAACCGGAAATGCATTCTTCTAATTGATTAAATTATGCAATTTATTTGCCATGGCAAACAACAAATAAATCACATTGCAATTTTTCACAAATAAAACGCTACGAAAATAAATTGGAAACTGACAAAATGATAAACACACACAATAAAATTGGCATGGTTATTTCAGACAATTGTCCCCAAAAAAACCCAGTGTGGCAAAACCAGTGCAACAGATGAGGGCTTTATTATCATGCAACAGCGAAATTTCCGAGTACAAAAATCTAGATGCTAAACTAGCTATCCTCAGCAAATAATCTGGCCAAAATTATTAGAGAGATTTTTTTCTCTATCCACGAGCAATCCTAGCACAACTTGCCTCGGAAAATTGGCCCTCAAGAACCCTTGCGCAGGCCCCTCCGCAATGCTTACGCAGGCCCTCACACAAAGCATGAATCTGCCTTTGATCAAATCGTTCTACCTGTTGCTGCTACCAAAAGTGATCCTCCAACCCTCTGGAAAATTTTCCCAGCCTCCAGCAATTGAATCGACCTCCTGCTCAACCAAATCGAACTGCCTCACTAAAGCTGCCTGTTGTTGAGAAATCTAGGGCATAATAGGTTAGGGTTTTATAAATTTGATTTCTCTTTATCCTTGACACTTTCTTCTGATACCAGAGTAGTGCATCATTCTTATTATGTTGTTTTGTTCATCATCAAGACAAATGTCAATAAGAAGATCACAATGCAAGCAAGAAGACACCAAAAATAGGCTCCAAGCCAAGGGAAAACCCAAAAACACCTTATAGAATCAATTCAATGAAGACTTCCAAGACCTTGACCCAGGACCAACCACACAAAAGATAAGCTAGCCAAACCCTAACGAAATCTCTGCAAAATTAGATCTAAGAAAACCCTAGTCTCTTGCAGCAGACTCGCACGTGTGAGCTAGAGATGCCAAAGACAGAAATTTAGTTCCTCCTCTTCTTCGCTAGTTCTCCTAGAAATTTAGTTCCTCCATCTCGGTTCAGATCAAATCGAAAACTTGATGTGATTATTTGTCCTTCTAATGAGCTCGAGCTTCTCTTTTATAGGCTTCTTGATGGGCAGATACATCTATTCAAGGTCGACTTGAAGGGTTGGCCAAATTACCTTTTAGTAGATTCTAGACTCTTCTTTACATAAAAATATTTTTCTTCCTTTTGATACAAGAACCCTCCAAGGGACTTTACATTATGACCTTTGACCTTTAACTTGATCTAATAAATCTTAAGCACACAATGGGTTTTAGACCTACAATGGACAAGAAACCCATTAATAAATAAACAATTTTCTTTATACATCCACTGATACGAGACTACAACTGGGACTTGGTGTCAACAACTATGACAACCAAACTGCCCAAACAAGATACACTGACCGTTTGGCTGATGTAGCGCGCTCTCTCAACTCCTCTTGGTCGTATCCTGAACACACTTGCCCAATCTTTTGGCTCTCAATCTGCAGCGACACCTTACAGACATTTCACTTGTGCAAAGGAGAAAGGAGTCATTTTTTGTTCTGCATTGCCCAACACCTTTCTCTCTTTTTTGACCTGCATTGACTTGGGCTGATTGCATGTTTTCATGTCTTCTACAACTAATTTGGTATTTGGGATGTTTGTTTTGAATATAAATGCAAAAAAATATAAAATATATATATAGCAGACACTTCGCTTCCTAGATTTTTGGAAAATGACGCTTCTACGTCCCCACTTCCAAAAAACGTCCATGTTTCATCCCTACTTCCAAAAAACGTCCCCGCTTCATGCAACATTGCTCCAAGGCCTCCAACTGCTAAAAGTGGCCTTCTTTGCTCCAGTGTTGAGGGCTCCTCAAGCACAAGCAGACGTTCCTAGTCTCTCAATGTGAGACCATCCTCCTCTGGGCTCTGAATCAACTGTCATCCATCAATTGGTGGCAAGGCTAGCCTTGGGGCATGTTGGATCCAATTGTGTCATCCAAAGGAATCATCAAATCTGAGACAAAGTCAACCAATGTCTAGGTGTTGAAGGTGCTCTAGGACATGTGCCATCCAATGCTGCTACTAGGGGCCCCAAGAGTCTCAACACTTCACCTGTTTGTGCCAGTATACTTCTTTGGAGGGTTTAGGTACCTCTAGAGTAGGTACCCCAAGATGTGGACTATTAAAACACCTAGCAAGAATAACATGGATTCTAGTGAAAGCAACCAATCAATAGGGACAACAATCATTAGTACATCTAAGTGAACAAAACTTGAATGTTAAGAACAATTTAATATTTCAAACAAGGATCCCTTCCAAAATCAGGACCCTAATCTCGCAACGATGTTTTCTCCCTAGGTAGGGATGGTTAAAGGTCAACCCTATTAGGTGTTTACAGCCCTAGAGGGGAGGGAACATTTCCTTAGTCCACCCTTCAATTAATAGAGGTTGGTAAATAATATGGTGGCAACAAAGGGGGTAAGATTTCATGGCCAAGTATCGTGGTCAAAGGGGCCAGTTGATGGGGGTTTCCATATCTTGAGTGTATAGAAGTGGGGAGTAAGCAATCATGGATGCATGAGTTACCAACTCAATCTTTGTTTTTCCTCCCCTCTTGCGCGCCTTTTACTTCTTGGTTTTTACTTGTATTATTACTTATAGCTCAAGGATTATAGCTTGCTTTGTATGATGTAGCAGTTGTATTACCCCCTTAAGATGAATCAGTTTATCATTCATCAGGGTTGGGACATGCAATGGTTCCTTCTTTTGATGTAATGGAGAAATATGTGCTCAAGAACCAGGTGATGGTCATATCAGTGAGGTAGAGCTCATGCTAGGCTTTTGCCCACATGCTAATCTTTATGCCCCTAGACAACTTTTGCATTTTTATTTTTCTTTCGTTGTGTCCATGATTTGCTCTTTTTGTTTATTTTCGCTGCATTAGCCTCTTAGGGCAAAGTTTCTTAGACCTACCCAAGTTATGTGAACATATGAGTGTTAAATCCCCAAAACCAATGGCAAGTTGAACTTGAAGAATGGAGGTCAAATATAGACTTGTAATGTAAGATGGAAGGTATTAATTATGAGATATGTGAAGATGGGGGCAACGCTATCACAATTTGGGCTTCCCAAGTAGTTTCCCCCCAAAGGGCCTTAATGGAGGTCCCATTAGACTAGGATCGAAGATTAATCCCCTATTTAAGGTGAGAGAACAAGGTCATGGTCAAAGTCTATCAATCTTCTAGATCGCCCCATAATCCATAGTAAATGCCCAAAAACAAACAAGTATGACCACCCGATTGCAAAATAATCAAAGTACCATTTGAATGGCAACCACCTTTGTCCACATTTTAATGTCAGATGCGTAAGAAGCAAATGTTTGATGCAGATATATGGCATATCATTAGCTAATGGTGGCTAGCAAGCGCTACTGACTATCTGGTTGACTAGTTGGCTGTCAAATCTAGGAGAAAAGTTGTCCTATAGGGTTACCCATTTTGGTGGGTAACATCCGGCCCCAACTCGAGGACATGAACTCACCATAGAGTGCATGATGCAACAACTCAGACAAGGAATTCATTAGAATTCCAACAATCCCAAAGCTCATATACCTGTAACCTAAGTTGCAGGAAACGTGGGTCTAGGGGTCGTTTCCCTGGGGAAACGAAACGGAAACGAGTTTCCCCGTACCGTACAGCGTGGAAACGTGTTTCCGTTCGTACGAGCGCGTTTCCCGAAATGGAAACGCGCTCGTAAGGACGGAAACGCGTTTCCA